>ML815202.1:157393-178817 GCA_009831015.1 Picea engelmannii | reverse complement strand
TCACACACGACCCTGCCCAGCCATGTACATATGGCAGAATGAATAACAATGAGGCGGTTTTAAACGATATGGTCGATCTGCCAATTCAATTGGTATGTATATTTAAAAGAGTGCATTCGCTCTGGAGAAGTCACACATGGCCCGGCCCGGCCATGTACATATGACAGAAATGAATAACAACGAGGCGGCTGGATCTGGCAATTCAATTGGTATGTATATTTACTAGCCCGGTCACTTAACCCGTGGCTGATGAACGTTCAGAGACGGCCGCCATCTTGGTGTTTGCCAGAGTTTATATGTGGCAAGTCCATTTTTGTCGTCTGTCATCTTGCCCTGGGTCATAGCTTATATCTCACAAACATGTTAATCAGGGTAATGAATAATATGTGTTAATCAGTTGTTTTAATGATTAACTGAATGTAGTGGATCTAGTAATTCAATTAGTATGTATATTTACTAGCACAGCAGCAAAATAGCTGTAGGTGAAAACCGAAAGGTTGAGAAGATGAAACGAATCCTTAAAAGAATATATTAAATTTTATTATCTATTAACAAATAAACTGTTGGGCTTCATTTATGTGGTGTTAATATTTTAATTAATGTTAATCACTTACTTGTCATTCAGTTAGCTATCAAAGTAATTTTTAAATATGATTAGGTAAATGTAAAAAAGTAAACACATAAACTGATGTCTTTATAATAGCTAGGAAGTTAATGATTGAAATCACAGCCATTTATTTTGTGTGACTACTAAGAATATTCCAGCCATATTTAATCATGTCCATAGAAAATTTATTAAGCACTAAACCTCTATTAAATCTGCCCATTGTCAATAGGTGTACGCCTTTCGGCGTAACTAGCCCAATCACTTAACCAGTGACTCCATTGTGGTGATTTTCATAGTTTATAGGTGGCAAGTCCATTTTGTTGTCTGTCATCTTGTTCTTGGTCATAGCTTATATCTGACAAACAGGTTAATCAATTTAATGAATAATCTGTGTTAATCAGGTGTTTTAATGATTAATTGATTCAAAATGAACAAAAAGGGTTATCTGTGTTAATCCTAACCTTTAATCAGGTTAATGAATAATCTGTATTAATCAGGTGCCATAATTATTAACGGACCCAAAATAAATGCAGCAGGGTTATCTGTGTTAATCAAAACCTTTAATTTGTGGACACAAAAAAAAAATATTCTTCTATCATTAAATCTCACACACACATTCATTAAATCTCACACACACATTGTTTGTTTTTAATTAAAAAACTTTTCATCTGGAAGTTTTTTTCAATAAGTATAATTATAATCCTCTCAGCCTAGCCAGAGTGTATGGGCTCTGGAGAAGAAGTCACACACTGCCTTGACAGGCCCAGCCATGTACATATGGCAGAAATGAATGACAATGAGGCGGTTAAACGATGTAGTGGATCTGCCATTTCAATTGGTCTTCCACGTTTGATGGTAGGCTAAACACAATCAACTTCCATGATTCCATTACTCTGACTTGCAAGGAAGTAGGCCCTTGATTGGTTTGAATCACATTGTTGGGTGACTAAAATAAAAATCCTTGAGATTCGACCTAAAATTGAGTTGAGGGTCTATATATTGCCATTACATATATAAGAAAGCAGTCTACACACGCAGCTGTTTTGGAAGCAAAATTATACAGTTTGAAAATGATAGATCAAATCAAACTTAAGAAGGCTTGTGCAGGAAGTGGTGTCTGCGCTACCTGGAAGTGTGTCTATTGAAGGAACTAAGGCAAACATGCTAGAACTTACTTTAGAATATTTAGATCTCAAGTATATTGAGGCCAGCGCTAATAATACATAAATGTTTTTGGAGAGGAGACAAACGTGGTTCAAACCAGTGAATTTTGTATGGCAGCTATTGGAATATAAAGTGCTGCTACATGATACGGATGATTTACTTAGCATTTATAGAACATCTAACAATTTCCCTGGACAACATTTTTTTACACATAAGACAACGTTATATAGTTCATAAATATTAAGTTTTATTTCATTTAATTTTTAAATTTTCTAAAGTTGTGGAAATTCTTGAGTAGGTTAAAAATAGTTGAGTCTAAGTAGAGGGTTTTCCATACTAATTCATTCATGGTTGAATATCAACTAGTTTTCTTTGATTACATATATATATATTATGTTCAATGTTGTACATATGCTTAATAAAATAATTATTTTTTCATATTATTTAAATTACTTTTATCTCATAGCTTAGTTTTAACTTGAATAAATATATGTGATGCCATATATTGGATGTGAAGTGCAATGTTGTCACTTATTTGTTTTTGAATGATCTTGTAACCATAGTTATTGCAATCTCCCACTATTTAGTTTGATGTCTCATTTCTTGCCTAGTCTCTTTTGTGCATACAATCATAACCCATATCTACACTTCTTGGTAGACCATCCATGAATGAAGTTTGTACCATGAAAGTTGGTGGAGTACTCAAAGTGAATGCAAATTCCTAGCTTAACCACTTCAATGACAATGACATATACATATATACCATGTGAAGTGGATTACTCAAATTTTTCACATGAGCCAAGTTTTGGCCATTTTTAAAGCACTAATTACATTGCAAGTGTTTTGATGGTAAATTCATGGTCATGGTAATTATATGTTTTAATTGTAAATTCTTATGCATGGTAACTATATACATGTAAATTCAATTATCACCATGGTTATCATGTAAAAATTATCAAGGACCAATCATTGATCTATTTCTTGGTTATTAAATTTTTCATTTATTAGTAATTCCAATAATCAATAGTTTTTCATTTTCCTTCCATATATCCAATAAAATCTCACATTGATTAAGTTGTAGATTATGTGAGAAATATAGAGGTGAACCTAGAGGGATACATAGAAACAATCCAATTACAAAATTCAAGAGTAGAAAAAAATTAATAATTACAAAATCTACACAAAAAAGACTAAGTCAGGATGAATATTAATAAAATAGAATAGCTAAAGTTAAATGAATATTTTATAAAACCAAAATAAGGGCAACCGAATCAATTACCATCATATTTTAGAATGTAAGGTACCTGGTATATTATAATGAGTAGAAATAGAAACAAAATCATGAGAATAACAATACCAACAATAATACTTTTATTGAATGGAAACAATGTTCACTTGCCTCTTCGAGGAGGAAACCTCTAGTAGAGCAGAGCTCTATTACAATAATTCTCAAGACAAGTCTTTATCATTCCTTCTGCTCCTATTTATACTAATTCTATCTTCTAAAGAACATTCTAGAGGAAGATCTTTCTAGAAGCAGAAGCTTCTATTAAGTATTCTTACATTAAACTTGTTCACATTATTCAATAGGCCTTATAAACTAATGTCGGTCTTTATTACATAGAAAATATATTATTCTACCTATGTGAGTGGTTAGGGAGGTTAGGTCCCTAACACGCTCTCCCCCTTGAAGAACATCCATGTCCTCAAGGTTGGAGATGAGGAGATTGTTGCAGAATGGTAGCCAACTCCCAGGTGGCATCTTCTGGAGTTGTATCTTTCCACTGAACTAACACTTCCTTTATGGTGCACTAACGGAGGCGATGCTCTCTCTGGTCCAAGAATTCTTGTGGTTTCAACCAAATGGAACCTTCTGCATCCAACTCAGGGAGATTGGTTTGAGTTCGACACTTAGTTCCAATCATTTTCTTTAAGCACGAGACATGAAAAACAAGATGGATCTTAGAATGACTGGGAAGAACTAATCGGTAGGCCACATACCCCACTTGCTTAAGAATTGTATAAGGACTATAAAATCTAGGGGCCAGTTTCTGACAGTTTTCAATTTTGAGATAAGTCTTCTTATAAGGTTATAGACGAAGAAACACCTAGTCCCATTCAACAAATTGACATTCAAAATGACCCTGGTCTACTTTTTGATTCATGTGATTATGATCGATGACCAAACTTTCTTTGAGGGTACCGAGAATGGCCTCTCATAATGAAGTTTGTTTTCAACATCTTGAACGTTGGAGACACCTAGCATGTATGAGAGAACCAACAGTGGTGTTTTCCCTTAGACTGCTTCAAAAGGAGTCATGTGAGTGGTAGTATGGTCAGATGCGATGTACCACCATTCAGCTAGGGGTAACCATCGAGCCAACTAATATTGTATGTCATATGCAAAACACCGTAAATATGTTTCCAAACACTTGGTGACAACTTCAATTCGTCCATCAGTCTGGGGAAGATAGGCGGTGCTGATATGCAATTGGGTTCCCTAGATCTTGAACAATTCTTTCCAAAATATGGTGGTGAAATTTGGATCTTGATCAGAGACAATAGAATGAGGCATGCCATGGATTTTGAATATATTATCCATAAAAATTTAATCCATTGTGGATGCGGTGAATGGGTGTTGAAGAGCAAATAATTGAGCTATGGTACCAGGTATATTATAATGAGAAGAAACATAAATATAGCAGCAAATACCAACGAACCAACAAAATAATGAGAATAACAATACCAACTAAATAATACATTTATTGAATTAAAGCAATGTTCACTTTCCTCTTCAAGGGGTAAATCTCCAGCAGAGCAGAGCTCTATTACAATAATTCTTAAGACAAGTCTTTATCATGCCTTATACTCCTATTTATACTAATTCTATCTTCTAAATAGCATTCTAGAGGAATGGAATGATCATGGGTACCGTAAGAAGGTGGAATTCCATGGGGAGTGTTAAAGATAGCTTGGTATCGAGAGAGTATACACTGGATGCCATGGTGCAAAGAAGGTGTATCAATGGCATTAATGGAATGGAGTTGGGCAATAATGTCTGCATGACCTTTTTTTAGTAGTTTTTCTATTTTGTGGGAACTAATGATCTCAAGGGAACTTGTTGTGGTGCCTTGGAATTTGTATTGTTGCCCCTCCTATTGGAATTGCATGGTTAGGCCCTTAAAGTCCATGAGGATGGGGACAAGAGTGCATAACCATTGAGCACCAAACACAATGTCACAACCACCCATGTCTATAGCAAACATATGATATTTCAGGTGGTATGGACCAATTTGTAGGTTCACATTTTCATAATTCCCGCCACATTTCATGGAACCGCCACTGGTAATCATGATTTGAAAGTTGTTGACTGTACAAATATAGAAATTGATTTCTTGGGCAATGTGACAATGAATAAAATTATGGGTATTGTCACTGTCAACAAGGATTATGACCTTCCTATGCTTAATGTAGACAATGAGCTTGAGGGTTTGGGGAGGAGAGAAACTAGTGAGGGCATGCAGTGAAATCAACAGTTCAACTTCTAGTGGATCAAAGGGTGGAGTAGGATCATATGTTGGAGGTAGTTTTTCCACTAGTGAAACTTCGACCTTCTCATCAGTAAAATCCTTAGAAATGGCAATAAAAAACTTTTGTTGCTTACATTTGTGCCCCGGAAAATATTTTTCATCACAATCATAGCAAAGGCCCTTGAGTTGCATTCAACCATTTATGTCCGAGTTAATTTTTGGGTCTTTAGAGGAGTATCATGAGGGGTAGGATTGGTAGGGTGAGGGTAAGGAAGAGAAGAGGTTTTTCGGTTCTAGGAAAAGACAACCTGTTGTGCTTCCTTGGCACATTGAGTAGCTTCCAACCACATCTAGGGGCGAGCCATGAGGACCTAGGCTCATATTTCATCCTTTAGGACACTAATAAAGAATTCCCTGAAGAAGGCATCAAACATGCCCTTTGTTATGAAATCCAAATGCTCAAATGCAACGATAAAGTCTTCCATTATACAATATTATTTCAAATTTATCAAACAACCCAAATAGTGTGTGTCGGTGTCAAAGTGATCATAAATTTAGGCCACAAATTGTGTCCAAGAAACATACCCTTGGCGTGAGTTTTTACACCATTTCCACCATTGTCAACGTTCATGATCAATATAGGAGACACCGTAATGAAGTTTGGCCAAGTCATCAGCAATTCCATGCAAGGAGAAGTAATGTTCCATTTGAGTGATTTATACAATAGGATATGAGCCATCAAATTTGTTCACCTCCACTCTCAGAAGACGTAGATCATGATGAAGGGGGTTGGAATGAAAATTCTAGGAATTGGAGGAAGTGGCACCTTCTAGGTTAAAAATTTGTTTAGATGAGGTAAGGCCACTAAGAATATTTATTTTTGTGAAGAGCTAGGCAGTAAATGAGTCAAGTTGGTTGTCGATGTGGCCATTGATGTCCTTCCTCATGGCCTATTTCATGTCTTCCATGTCCTTCTTCATGTCATGTTTCATGTCTTCCATTTTGGTGTCTATAGTGGAATTGAGCAAGTTTCAAGGTATTTATTGTGGGTGTATGCCATGGTGAAAGGGGAAACACCAGAATGGGGTGGGTGGGTCTGCGTGAAAAGTGGTTACTGGTGAAGGGTACCACTACAATTAGTGCAAAGAGAGGAATCCAATGGAATAGGTGGGAGATAATGGTTCCAGAAAGGGTGGGTGGGTCCATGAAAAGAAAAGGTTGACAAGTGATAGAGACCACCACGATCAGATAAAAAAGGGGAATCCAAAGGGATGGATCTCAAATAAGGCTATCATGAAGGGGGTCGAGTCCATGGAAAAAATAAGTCTTAAAAATGATAAGTACCAGGACAATCAGGGTGAAAAGAGGAATCCAATGGGATAGGTCCCAAATAAGGGTGTCAGTAGGACCATTATACTCTTCTTCTTTTTTAGTCCTACAGAGTTATACTCTGGCTTGAAGAATACTATAGTAACGAAGTGCCCAAATTGTTAACTGGAAAAATTTTGTAGGAATTTCATAACCAAAATGTAGGAGGCAGGGTTGCACAACAATATATATCGTCTGTTCCTTTTCTATTCTATGTTTTTCGCAAGGATTAGGGTTTTATTGGTTCCTACAGACAAGGGTTTTCCCTATGCTATAGCTCTCGGATATACATGCGGGGTCGAACAGTAATACTCAGCCCAATATCTTAGGGAACCTACTAATAAGGCTCAATTGTACCCTTAGTCATACTACCCAATTACCCAGGTACTAGAGAGTATCTTCCAGAGTGTTGTTCTCGATGTCACTATAGTAGTCATACGGTCGATCGACTAATCTAGAATTGGTTTCAGAAGACCTAGGGGATTCCTGCGATACCTAATGATACATGGGAGTGATGGTTGTGTACAAATTATGTCTGATGTGGTACTACTCGAAGGGTACTATTAGCACCATGATTTGCATAGCTAGAGTTAGAGGTTTGTCCAAAGTTTTCAAAGTCATGACATGATCTTGGGAAAATCAAGGCATTCCTGGATGAGAAATAGGTTAGGGTGAATATCATGTCAAAATATATTATGGTTCATCTTCACCTTTCATGAGGTTAGAAAAGGAACAATCATGACACTCCATGTCATTGGTATCATTGCAAACTTCAAAAGCATACTCATGGTGCAAGTTTACTATGCAAAGGCTTTTGTTGCGTTCATTTGTTGCGCGTTGTGCAGAGGATTTCATCGCACAGAGGATTTCGTCACGCAGAGGATGTTGTCGCGCAAAGGATGTTGTCGCGTAAAAGGATTTTATCGTGCAAAGGATGTTGTCGAGCAGAGGATGTTGTCGCGCAGAGGATGTCGTCGTGCAGAGGATGTCGTCGTGCATAGGATGTCGTCGCGCAGAGGATGTTGTTGCACAAAGGATGTTGTCTCGTAGAGGACGTAGAGGATGTCGATGCACAGAGGATGTTGTCACGCAAAGGATGTTGTCGTGCAAAGCATGTTGTCATGCAAATAATGTTGTCGCGCAGATGATGCAAAGGATGTCATCGCGCAGAGGATGTCGTCACGCAGAGGATGTTGTCGCGCAGAGGATTTTGTCATACAAAGGATTTCGTCGTGCAGAGGACAGTGTCGCGCATAGGATTTTCCTGCGCACAAGCTACAGGGCTTGCTGCACAAATGACTGGTTTAGTCGTCAACTTCAATATCACTTTCTAACCAACTAGAGAGGAATTTTGAAAATCCCTGATATTTTTTGTCGAGGACAAACCAAATAATAAAAACCTCTCTCATATTTGAAAAACTTTTCATATTTTGGGAGATTCGAAGCAATCTTTGAGCCCTATTTTTCAGTTTTCATGATTTCTTGTCCGAGACATGTTTTTACGACACGTATTTCTTCCAGATGGAGATGAATTTCAAGAAAATGAGAGAGGTTTTTCTTTATAACAAGATTACCTACAACAACCTCTCTCATTTTTTAAAAATGTAATTTTATTCGGGATATATGATGCCATATTCAACGCTTATTTTCCCATTTTGTTGCGCAATCCATTGTGTTTTTGTTGTAGGTTACTATTGCATAGTAGACTTGTTGTGCAGGGGTGACAGAGTGTCTACTAGTGAAAATGATGACTTATCACAACCATATGATCTAATTTTTATCATGATCAATGATTTTAAAAATATTTCGATTACGATTATGATTTGGCAAAGTTAGGTTTTCTATTTTTAGTGAATCCATTGAAGTTATTGTTCTCTTTCAAAGAAACCGGATCCATGATTCTAGGAGGTGGTATTTTGACCCTAACAGCCAAATGTGGCATTATTTTTCTATATAAGGGGGTCATTTTGATGTAAAGTGGGTTGGTTGGAAAAATAGTGTAGACAGTGACTATTGAATGTAGCTTTTGAATTCGACTGAAACTTAATGCAAAGGTCCTGAAACTTTGAAGAAAAGATTCTAACTGTAGCAGTTTGATTTATTGTACTCTCTCTTTGCGTACATGCTTTCATGTGCTCTTTATATTAATATCTATATTTTTTCTAAATCAGAACGTGATTTTGAATCTAGAATTCACTGCGCGGTGCTCTAGATTTGTGCCATTTAGATGACTATGCTTCTTCTAAGTGAACTCTGAATTCATCCTCAACGATGATTTGAGTTGCTTCATGTGTTTTTCTCCTACCACACACAACGATTTTTAACTAAAATATTGTTGCTTACTTAGCATTTATCCTCTCAAGTTCAGTCATTAAGTCATTTGTTTCTATCGTTTTCTTAAATCGACTCCATAGCCCAAGGTATTGCTTTCTTTCACCAGTAGAACCAGAAATATTGTATAAAAGTGTTAAATCTAGCCGATATCTTTAAGACATATCCTATATAGAGACGAAGTCTCCAGGTCGGAAAGGCTAGTTTCCAGCCTCAACCTTGGTTTGTAGGTTTCCTATGTCATTCGTTTTCTCAGTCGAACGAAGTTTACAGAGCGCTAACATTCTAGCACCATTGTCGGGGACGATTGCTATTATTTTCCTCGGGAAGAATGACATTGTTTTAGTTCTAAGGTCTGAGAGCAGCAAACACTTAGGCACATATTGGTTGTCTTTCTTCTCTGGCGACTCCACACATCAGAAAATCAGTTTGAAGGTGATTCCACTAGCATAAGAATCCATAGCTAAAGTTTTCATGGTGACTTCATTGTTCAAAGAGCTCGAGGTATGAAGAGTTTCTTGGCTTTTGATCCAGGTACTTCATCAAACAAAAAAACGAGGTTGGTGGCAGACCTTGTTTCTCTTCAAAATTTTGGAAATTGGATTGATATGTCTCCTAAGAATTATTGGTGTGGAGATATTCGTTCTTCATTATTATCTTATTTGGATTCCTGTCATATCTTTGTTCAAGAAGATAAGTTATAATGTTTATAGAAGTTTATTATGGAACTTGAGATAGAACAAGAAAATATCCCAAGGTTCATCTCCTTTTGAATAATGTTCTGGCCAACAACAAGAACAATATGAATTAAACACAGATGAAGCACTATTAAATCATTCAGAACATCATAAAATAGGGTATGAGTTCGCAATGGCTCATTGTTACAAGCATTATGATCTCAGGCCCGAGGTTAGTAGTCCAAGGTTCATCCTACCAATAGAAAATGAATCTTCAGTCAATAAATTGTCCTCATATCGAAATAAATATGTTGTTCAAAAACTTTTTTATGACATAGACAATGTGAACAGTCAGAAAGAACCATTTAAAAATGATCTCATTGTTGGTCATAAAGAAGTGGTAGTTGTTTCTGCTCTCAAGGATCCTTTTGCAGCTCTGCTGAAATCTTTAATCAAAATGAACTATGTAATGTTTGAACATGAGGACAGTTTTAAATGGTGGAATGACTTGTCATATTTCAGTTTTGACTTTATGACTAGAGGATTTGAAAGCAAGTTGCAGTCAAGAAACCATTTGTTTGACTGGCTTCATTGGAAATATGAGATTATTTGATTTGGCATTTTTGCTTAGTAAAGTAGGGTAGGTAGGAGTATGAATAAGCTTGACTCTACGAGCATTTCTTTCAGCAATCTGCAGTTTTCATTTTCAGCTTAGTTTCCATATTTCAGTTTGGAGCATATACAGTTTTGGGTTTTCAGCGGATACAGGTAACAGGTCAGAGTAGAGTTTTCAATGGTTTGGGAGAATCCCAATTGATAGGCATAGGGTCTACGAGTTATTTTCTACCTCACTGGGAGGATAGCATCCCCATTGGAGCCAGTTGTTAGCACCATGATTTTCACAGCTAGAGTTAGAGGTTTGTCCAAAGTTTTCAAAGTCATGACATGATTTTGGTAAAATCAAGGAATTCCTAAATGAGTCATAGGTTAGGGTGAATATCATGTCAAAAGGTATTATGGTTCATCATCACCTTTCATGAGGTTAGAAAAGGAACAATCATGACACTCCATGTCATTGGTATCATTACAAACTTCAAAAGCATACTCATGGTGCAAGTTTATTGCACAAAGGCTTTTGTTGCGTTCATTTGTTGCATGTTGTGAAGAGGATTTCATCGCACAAAGGATTTCATCACACAGACGATTTTGTCGCGCAAAGGATGTTGTCGCGCAGAGGATGTTGTCGTGCAAAGGATGATGTCGTGCAGAGGATGTTGTTGCACAGATGATGTTGTTGCGCAGAGGATGTTGTCGCGCAGAGGATGTCGTCGTGCAGAGGATGTCGTCATGCAGAGGATGTCTTCGCGCAGAGGATATCATCACGAAGAGGATGTCGTCACGCAAAGGATGTTTCCATGAAAATGATGTTGTCGCGCATAGGACGTAGAGGATGTCGTCGCGCAGAGGATGTTATCACACAAAGGATGATGTCGTGCAAAGGATGTTGTCGCGCAGATGATGCAGAAGATGTCGTCACACAGAGGATGTCGTCGTGTAGAGGATGTTGTAGCGCAAAGGATTTTGTTATGAAAAGGATGCCCTCGCACAAAGGACATTGTCGGGCATAGGAGTTTCCCGTGCACAGGCTACAGGGTGCGATGTGCAAATGACTGGTTTAGTGGTCAACTTCAATATCACTTTCTGACCAACTGGAGAGGAATTTTTAAAATCCCCGAGAGGTTTTTATCGAGGACAAACCAAATAATAAAATCCTCTCTCATATTTGAAAAAAATTTCATATTTTGGGAGATCCAAAGCAATATTAGAGCCTTATTTTTCAGTTTTCATGATTTCCTGTCCGAGACATGTTTTTTCGACATGTATTTCAGCGATATGGAAAAGAATTTCAAGAAACCGAGAGAGTTTTTTTATTTATAACGAGATTACCTACAAAACCCTCTCACATTTTTTAAAAATGTAATTTATTCGAGAGATATGGTGTCATATTTAACGCCTATTTTCCCAGTTTGTTACGCAAACCGCTGCGTTTTTGTTGTAGGTTATTGTTTCATACCAGACTTGTTGTGCAGGGGTGACAGAGTGTCCAACAGTGCACATGATGAATTATCACAACCATATGGTCTAATTTTGATCATGATCAATGATTTTAAAGAATATTTTGGTTACGATTATGATTTGGCAAAGTCGGGTTTTCTATTTTTAGTGAATCTGTTGAAGTTATTGTTATCTTTCAAATAAATCGGATCCATGATTCTAGGAGGTGGTAGTTCGACCCTAACATCCAAATGTGGAACTATTTTTCTATATAAGGGGGTCATTTTGATGTAAAGGGGGTTAGTTGGCAAAATAGTGTAGACAGTGACTATTGAATGTAGCTTTTGAATTCGACTCAAACTTAATGCAAATGTCCTGAAGCTTTGACAAAAATATTCTAAGTGTAGTAGTTTGATGTATTGTACTCTCTCTTTGCGTACGTGCTTTCCTGTGTTCTTTATATTCATATCTATATTTTGTCTAAATCGAAACATGATTTCGAATCTAGAATTCACTGCATGGTGCTCTAGATTCACGTCATTTACACGATTGTGCTTCTTCTAAGTGAACCTTGAATTCATCCCCAATGATGCTCTGAGTTGCTTCATGTGTTTTTCTCCCGCCACACACAACGATTTTTAACTGAAAGATTGTTTCTTACTTAGCCTTTATCCTCTCAAGTTCAGTCACTAAGTCATTTGTTTCTATCATTTTCTTAAATCGACTCCATAGCCCAAGGTCTTTCTTTCTTTCGCCAATAGAACCAGAAATACTATATAAAAGTGTTAAATCTAGCCAATAGCATAAATCCATATCCTATACAGAGACGAAGTCTCCAGAGAGAACCCTCTCCAGGTCGGAAAGGCTAGTTTTCGACCTTAAAGTTGGTTTGTAGGTTGCCTCTGTCATTCATTTTCTCAGCCGAAAGAAGTTTACAGAGCGCTAAAAGGTACCATCGGGGGTTATAGAGGTTTCCAACAAGGTGAAACGTTTTTTTCTAAGTAACCCTATGAAATCATCTATATCTACTGCATGTAGTCTTCCCCACTGCAATTTTACCCACTGAACGACAGATATGTGTGCTTTAAATATGTCGACAATACATGTCTCTACCGTAGAAAAACAATTCCCACAGATTCCACAGAGGAAAGAACTCTGATACCACTTGTAAGGTACCATGTATATTATAATGAGCATAAACATAAATATAGCAACAAATACCAGTGGAACTACAAAATAACGAGAATAACAATACCGAAAATAATGCCTTTATTGAATGAAAGCAATGTTCACTTGCCTATTTGAGGAGGCAACCTCCAACAAAGCAAAGCTCTATTACAACAATTCTCAAGACAAGTCTGTATCATGCCTTATACTACTATTTATACTAATTATATCTTCTAAATAACATTCTAGAGGAAGATCTTTCTAGAAGTGGAAGCTTTTGTTAAGTCTTCTTACATTAGACTTGTTCACATTATTCAATAGGCCTTATAAACTAATGTCAACTTTTATTACATAGAAAATATATTATTCTACCTACGCGAGGGGTTAGAGAGGTTAGGTCCCTAACATAAAATAGGAGGAAATAATTATATGGTTTTTATTCATATGATTATGAATAAAGTTACATTATCCATTTATTGAGTCATTATCTAATCATGTCAAAGCGTTAAAAAATTAATAACAATTTGATTTGTGGATGATTACTTGAGCTTATATTTTGATTTAAGTACATAAGTTCTTCACTATATAGTAATATGTTAACCTTTGTAACTATGAAGTTTATTAATTATGTGTGATGATCTTCCATTCGGTGGCATAAGAAAAACCTACATGATTATGAATTTTTAAGTTGTTGGCATTTAAAATTCATTATTATTATTATTTTACATAATTATTATAATTTTCATAAATAAATTAACATACAACATTCTAATTTCAAAAGTGAATGCTAATGTAGTTTTGGTATTGGTATAAGCATCTTCAAGATGTTGGTATGTAATGTTGTAATTCAAACTTATGCATGAATTCAAATCTATGCACCAAAAACTTTTCTATAGAGTTCAATGGCACTTGTTTGTTTATGATGGTATCAACTTATTTCAAAAACTCTCTAATATCATCTTACAAACCAAAAAAAAAATGTAGGCATCAAAACCCTATCAAATGTTACTTGAATTATTCTTTCCATATGTTTTTGCATTTAAGAGAGTTTTCCTTAACATATTTACAAGCTATCTATAAGAAGGCTCTTCAAGAACCAATGCTTGGATTGCTTGGATGAAGTCATGAGGATTTGAAAGTAAGGTAAATAGTCTCTTTTACATTTATTAAGATAGATTTGATAATTATTTGTGCTACTAAGTCGTTTATTTGTGTGAATGTTTGAGCTGAGTCTATTGACGAGTCAATAATGTTTGTTCTTCTTTTTGGATTTCACCGGTAGATGAAGTTTAAATTAAGAAATATTTACTTTTGACCATGCAAACACTTTAGTTCGTTTTTCATTTCAAATTTTTGAGGTATAAATAAACTCCAAATTAGAAAGAAAATATTTTTACACATTACCTTTGTTGATATATATGTTGTATCGATTGAGTTTTTTCTTTTCAAGATTTTAAGTTGTTGATATATATGTTGTATCAATTGAGTTTTTTCCTTTCAAGATTTAGGTTGAAGTTTTAGATGATTTTATGGAACTTATGTAAAAGATTTTATTTTATGATTTCAAATGTAATTTTTTTAACATTTTTTTTTTTTACTTATCTTAATCTTTACCTTTTCACTTTTTTCATATATCTTTTTTTTTTTTCTTCCAATTTATTTTAAATTATAAAAAATAAATAAAAAATTATAAATTACAAAATTACCTTAATAATTATTTATTAGTACTTTAGATTTCAGGGAAGTTTCTTATATTTCATGTCACTTACAAGCAAGGGTAACTTCATGAAATTACATTGAAACAATTTTATCTTTTTAAGTTTTGGATTAGTTTACATTTCATGAAAAGAAAAGAAAATTATATAAGTGCAAAGCAAAATCAAGGTTCAAAGGTCTTGCTTCATTTTTAAGTTTTGTTTTACCCACATCAAGTCACACAAAGTAAAAGGATTATAATTGTTGTTACCATTTAAGAGTAATGATTATTTTATGTGAATGCAAAAAAGGTTTAGGTTTTACCCACATCACGTCACACCCAAAGTAAAAGGAATATAATTGTTCTTAGCATTTAATATTAAAGATTATTTTGTGTAAAAGCAATATAATTGTTCTTAGCATTTAATATTAATGATTATTTTGTGTGAATGCAAAAAGGTTGAATCATATTTTATTTCTTGCAAAGCTATCATCATAGATGAGATATATTATTTTTTTATGCATGTTCACTTACAACAAAATCATATTTACCCTCGTGCACTAAGATATATTTTGAGTCAATGGCACAACTTCAAGTGCATTAATCATAAGTTAGATACATGTGAACACTCTTCTTGTGTGCTCTTAATATCATTCATGAGAGGCATCCAGGTATCAAAGAGGACCTGGTTTCTAATCTTTTGTTTGGTTGTGTAGACTAACAATGTATTAACCGGATTATCATACACACTTTGTTAATCTATAATTATGTTAAAGGCATTTTGATTCCATTGCTATTTTCTCAAAATGTCTTTTAACTGATCATTCCTTTGATATTTGTTTCTTATGTCTTTTCACTGATCATTCAGCTTGATTTGGTATTTTTTTGTTTTTATGAATTTCATTCAATATACAAAAACATTCTTTTTGTACAATATTGAGTTCTTCATTGGCAGCTATAGCTTCTTCTTTAATAGTTTCTAGGATGAGGGTTTCTTGTTGGTTTTCTTCTATGGTCTTTTCAAGAATCTGATTATCTTGCTTCAATTTTAGGACTTTGTGCTCCAATTTTTCATTGTATTTGTTTGCTTTCAAGCATTCTGCCTACAAGCTTGTCATTTCTTGTGCATGTTTTGTTTTCAGTTGTTCTATTTGTTGTGAGTGGGTGAGATTAAGAGTTTCCAATTCTTCTTGGTGTAACCAATAACTTATACTAGCTCTTTTCTCAAACTCTGCATTTAACTTATCCTTTTGAAGTTGTAAGTCTTTATGCATTTCCTCTTTGTGTATGCAGTGTTAGCCTCTTTGTTGAATTCACTGGCTAGGCTATCTTTATGGTGTTTAGAGCTACTTCAAGCTCATCTACCCTATCCCTGTATATATCAAATGCCTCACCTAACTCATATACTGACATTGTATTTTCACCTACAAATGCATTAATGGATGAATCATTTTGCATTGCATTTTCCTTAGGGTCTAGGCCTGCCTTCCATTTAATATTTATCTCAAAATATTCTTAACTGAGGGAAGATTCTCCCATTTTTCTCTTGTTTGATCTTCTCTCAATTTCCTTGGTCTTATTGTTGTAATAATACTCACCTATAGCCACTACGACATTGTTCAGTTTTAGTACCTGAGATGAATGGGAAAATTTCTTGGGATGACCATTAGAGGAGTGCATTCTTGAACATGGATATTAACTATACTTGTATTGGGGTTTGTTGCATCTTTGTTTAACTCATACTTCTTTTTCTTCTTTTCATGTTCTTCTTCTTCCTTTTCTTTTTTCCTTGCCTTGGCTTCATCTTCCTTGTGTTTTTTCTCCTATGATTTCTTTCTCCTCTCTTCAGCTTCAACAGCTAGTCTTTTCTTCTCTGCTTCCTCCCCTTTCTTCCTTTCTAGCTTTGCATCCTATTTTTCCTTGGCTTCCTTTACAGTGTTTCTTTTCTTTTCTTCGTCATTTTTCTTAAGGGATTCATCCTTTTTCTTCTTCTCATCCTGCTTGGATTTCTTCTTCCCTTCTTCCCTTGTCTTCATTTCTAGTTCTTCTTTCTTCTTTTGTTGGAGTCTCTCTTATGCTTTCGTAGCTTTATTTTCTCTGTCTTCAGCTTTATGTGTTTCTTTCCTTTCTTTTTATTCCATCTTTTCTCTTTCCTTTTCTAGTAGAAATTTAAATTGTTCTTTTACTGCATTCCTTTCTTCATCTTCTTCTTTTCAAGGTGTTTCTCTAGTTGGCTCATCTTGAAGCCTTTGTTGTACTACTTCAAGAAACAAAGCTCATTTGAAGAGGTATTCAACAAAGTTTACTTCATGGATGATTGGGTGGGTTAGCTTGACTGATTTTATATGGTCAATTACTATATTGTGGGGATCATGCCCTTTTAGTTTTCCTATGCATAAGCATATCTCCTATAGGGATTTTTTTTTCTTCTCAGCATGAGTTTTATTAGACAGTGTATATATTCCTCTTTGCAGTGAGAAATTTGGCCAATACTTGTTGTTTGTTGATAGGTATGATTTGATCCCTTTCCCTATTGTTTAGTAGGAAACTTCTCGGGCTAACAACTTATCAGGAAAATATTTGTGTAAGAGGTGTGGTGGCCTAGAACTGGTGGCCCAGAACTTCCATAAGCCATGATATAAGTGTAATAATTCTTTACATACCAATCTCCAATTTGTTTCAGATTTGTTATGACCCCATGTGATATCCTGTGTGGAAAAACTCCAAAAATTACCTTGTATAAAGGGGCTAAGAAATAGTCACATATGTTGTAAATGTGCTCCTTTTAATTTTCATCCCACAACTCTAAGCAATAAATGTGAATTGAGGGATAACTCGAAGTCCAACTCCATCCAAAAGTAGGGAAATGAATGGCATAGCAAGTTGCATCAAAGAGGTAAGATGACATATAAAAACCACGTTTTTTCATACCTAGTGCTTCTTTAGCTATGGTGAATATGTCGAATGCCAAGATATTCACCCAATTGAACACTTGTCCTATCTTCACTACTGTGTAAGCCATTGGAAACCATTCCATCTGAAAATGTGTGAATTTTTCCTCACCATACAACTTGCAAATCATGGTGTTCAATAGCTTGTATGGTTCTTTTAGGTATTGCGTTGGGATAAACCTCTCCACTTTCTTGACACGCCTCAGCTCATCATTGTACCAATCTTCCATTGATTCTTCTAAATCTTCATTTTCTACCCCAAACTTCTCGAAAAATGACTCGTTCAATGACATTGTACACTGTGGAGTTTGATATTTGATTCTAATGTCTTCAGGATTCAGAGAAGCAATCGAGACTTTAGATTCAGTGACTATGGTGTTCGTGTCTTTTTCAAGGTGTGTAAAATACCACCGTCCAGCGTCATTGTATGAGAACAACATAGGGAAAGATGTGATAGTATGGATGTTGCTCTTTTTTATACTGTGTTGTGCTTAAATTTCTTCATCTTCATGTGGGAAGTCTTAGATGTGGAAGATGCGGTAAATTTCATTGTACCTAGGACAATGTTCTCTCCCATTGAAGAAATTGGTGTCTATGATCAAAATCGATTATGTATTGTTAATAGGGGCATGTATAGTAGTCGTAAGATTCTTCTCCTTCCTTGATCTAGAAGGATCTAAGGAACGCTCACAAAGGTCGAGGAGGATCCTGAATGCTAACAAAGGTCCTACGGGATCCATAAAAGCTCAAAATTCAAATATCCCAAATGCTCTCAAAAATTCAATCAATGTGTAGAGCTTAGTGATAGCTTTCCAAGATGAAAAAATCGCCTCAAATGGAGTTCGTATGCAAACGTTATGGTTGGTCAAAGTTTGGTCAACATAGAAAAAGTCAAGGGTGACACATGTCACCACTGCAAGGGTGACACATGGCACAGAACGTACATGCCATGAAGATGACGTGGACACACCCCAAGGGGCCATGTGGCATGATTGTACATTGACTAGGCAGTTGTGTTGGCATGACTGTACATATAGGTGGATTAATCATTGGTTGACACATGGCAAGGATAGACCAATGAGAGGCTACCACATGGAAACCTCCCATTGGCCATTAATTATTAAGGTTTATTAGAATTATGGAGTCGACAGGGGTCGAACTCCTGACCTCCATAAACCTTACCAAACCTTCGTTACCAATGCACCATACAAGTGTTAATTAATAATATATGGCACCACATATATTTGAATTTGGGTAAAGTTTTATTTGGAGGGAAAAGGGGTTGAAGGATAAGCCCCTAGCCCCTATTTTATGTACTACCCCATAGGACCACAACTAATCCCATGATCCACATGAGGGGGTTATTAAGCATTGGTTATAACTCTAACCATATTAATATTTGGTTATATCCATACATAACAACAAAACCAACGAATGTGTGCATAGTGGTGGATCGAAATCGAAACCTATGGGTTATATTCTAGAGGCCTAACCATTGTGCCAACGTAATCCCTTATTATGGGATTCCCCAACAAAATATTAAATTATTTTCCTATAAGTTCGGACGAGAGGTTTAAGCCCGCGCCTTATCTAATGGGCACGATTTTTAATGTCTACACACAGAACGAGGATACACATCCCAATGAAGGCACAAAGTTTGAGGTGTGCATGAATCCCGAGTATGTATGGATGCATAGATTTTCATGCAAGAAGAGGATCATAGTTGGTGTTGTCTCGATATGCATGCCATTAGGTATATTGACGGAACATAGCCATGTTTATACTCATTTTTCTTGTTTTTCTGATAGGAGTTCAATGGTGATGTTAGTTTTGTGTTAAGAGGTCATTTGTAAAAGTATTAGTCCAGATTGTCATTAATGAGCACCATAGTGCATCGTTGGCATGTAAAGAGGGTAAAATTGAGCCAATTCGTAATTTGGTCGACTTTATACCCAAATTTCTTAGAATTTTGCAAGGAATTCAGTGGTGAACTCATTTTCTTGTTTTGAGTAGCGTAATTAAAGAGAGTCCATTAAATTGGTTTTTTTTAAGCCCATGTTGTAATGTAATTTGGTACTTTGAGATGATGAAGAACAGCCTTACTATCTAAGAGGATTTGAAGATGAAGTAAATTATGTCATCAATATATGTAATTTTAGTTCTTTTATTTTTTGTTGTTTCATCTCATAAATATGCAAATTAATCATCAGTTTATGAGTTTTTGGATAAGGAGCACAACATCATTTTTTTGCAAATCACCTCAATACGATCAAGAATTAATTATGAATCAAGTTATATGCTATATGTATATTTTAAAGGAATAATTGATGTATAAGTATTTTCGGATCAAGTGGTATCAAAGTTGGTTTTGACATGAATTTGCATGAGTTGTCGGTGTAACAAGATCCAAGACTTCGGTTGGTGAATATTTGAAGACTCTTATCAAGAGGACAAAATGAGTAAAGCTCTCATGACATTGAGGCTGCAGAAAAACATTAATCGACAAATCCATAAGGATAATTCTAAGTTAAGGATGCAGTTGCAAACTCTTGAGGAAGAGAAGCAGAAGATGCAAGATTGACTAATATGTCATGAGGAATTCCATAGATGTATTTTTCATGAGTTGGAAAGAAAGTTGTAGATCAAGAATCAAGTATTGGCACCATCAACATCAATCCATTAAGATTTGTAGGTTGAGAATGTAAAGTCTCTAATGCAAAAGGGACTACCTCTTTTAAAAGGCATGATCAAGAAGTATGACTCTTCAGATGGAGAATGCTCGAGGACGGATGAAACAAAGAGAACTTTAGATGAAGAGGTTCTTCATAATTAGTTAGCTTTACCTTCAATTCTAGAGAAAGGTAACATGTGTAAGACATCTCCAGAGACATATGTGCATGCTAAAGGGGAAATTAAGACATTTTCCAATGACAAGATTGGTAAATGGTCTAAGTATCCATGTGATTCTTGTGGAACTAGTAACCATGATATGGAGAAGTGTTGAAGAAGACAGTCCATGCAAGATAATACCGCCAAGAAGAAGGCTAAAGGTAAATATCATTTCTCAAAGCAAATGAAAAGGGGGAATGATAAAAAGAGATCATGTTTCCAAGATGGGAACAAGACACTCTACTCTTATTGTGGTAAGAGTGGACATCAGATAGAGAAGTAATGGACACTTTGTTAGTTTTCTTCATATGAGATATGATCGATGTATTATTACAATAATGTGTGTTCCATATATAGGGAACATAAGGTGACCATCCATGAAAGGATGCCTCCCTTGAATAATCAATAACTATTTGTTATTATCATTTACTTATTGTATAATATATATAATAATCTATAATAATTATATTATTAATTATTATCTTTAGAGAATGTCTTTCCGATGTTGTCCAAACATCAACACTCCCTCTCAACGAGGGAGACATTTTGCAACATGCCACTCTTGTATTTGAAGTATGCAAACTGTTGGGACCACACATTGTACCTTTTTGCTCATACTTTTTGCCATTGTTATACCCTTCATCACCTATATTTAGACTCATATTATCACTTCATCTAATCACCCCAAGGTATACAACGTCCTTTCTCATCACTATATGTTTAACTTGTTTTGCATAACACTTTACATTTCTTTTGAACCTAACCATTAATTAGAAGTGCAGAAGTGTCCATATTTGCAGAATAGTATTTCAGACCATTGTTGAAACACAGAACTGCCCAAGCCGTTGTTGAGCTGATGCTGAAACACGGGAGCTGCTACACAGTCCGAGGATGCATATGTCGAAACACGAAGCAGCTACACGGTTCAATGCAGATGCCGAAACACGGAGCTGCTACACAGTCCGAGGATGCATATGCCGAAACACGAA
>ML815202.1:96677-109836 GCA_009831015.1 Picea engelmannii | reverse complement strand
GATCCTTCTAGAAGCGGAAGCTTCTATTAGGTCTTCTTACATCCGCCTAATTCTCTTTTATTGAAAGGTCTTATTAATATTGACCTTTATTACATCCGAATACATTAATCTACCCATGTGCGGGTTAGGACCTTAACAGAAGATGTCAATAACCTGCTCTTTAGTAGGAAAGTACTCCAAGCGAAGAACACCATCCTGGATGAGTTGTCGAATGGAGTGCATGTGAATCTCAATGTGTTTTTTCCTTTGATGCTCAACTGGGTTGCAAGAGATGTGAATGGAACTCTCATTATTACACCAAAGAGTAGTGGGATGATCCTGTGAAATGCCAAACTCTTTCAATAGCTATTGAAGCTAAAGGACTTCTTGACTAGAAAGAACAACAACATCATACTCAACCTCTGCAAATGATAATGCAATTGTTGATTTCTTTTTACAAGACCAAGCAATAGGAGCGTACCCAAGGAAATAAACAAAGAGAAAAGTGGACTTCTAATCAACAATGGAACCAGCCCCATCAGAATCAGTGAAACCCTCAAGCTAAGAAGCAACTGGGGTGTACTGAATTCCAAACTTGGTCAAGTCTTGAATATAATAGAGAATGTGCATAGCTAACTTCCAGTTACTCTCATGAGGATCTTGAGAGAACTAAGATACAAGCCCAACTGTGAAGGATGTTTCAAGATGTGTATGATTCAAATACAGTAGAATCCCAACCGATTATTGATACAACGACGAATTGACTCTCGATGAAGAGTAGTTGGTAGAAAGGGTGACACCTGATTGTAATGGAGTAGGTGTTGAATTACAATCAACCATGCTAAAGTGTTGAAGTAATTCAAGGGCACACTTCTGCTTAAAAACAAAGATTCCTTTTGAAGACTGAAGAACCTGCAAACCAAGAAAATAGTGCAAAAGACAAATATCTGTCATATCAAACTATTCCATCAATCATTGTTGAACATTTTTAATCAAGGATGAAGAACTCCCTATGATAATTAAGTCATCCACATACAAAACTAGAATCATGAGATCGGTGCACTCGCTTCTAGTGTAAATAGTAGGATCATAATGACAACGTTGGAACCTTGAAGTGATTAGAAAACTATCCATCTTCTCATACCAAGCTCAGGGATATTTTTTAGGCCATACAACGAGCGTCGAAGCCTACATACAAGAGAAGAGTCTTGCACAAAACCAGGAGTCTTCTCCATGTAGATTTCCTCTTGTAAATTCCCATGCAAAAAAGCATGCTTCACATCCATCTAGCAATCTTACCATCCTTGAGAGCCAGCAAGAGAAATCAAAAGACATACGGAATTCATCTTGGAAACATGGGGAAAAGTCTTAGAATAATCAATCCCTTCAACATGTGAAAATCCCTTGGCCATTAGTCATGCCTTATGTTTTTCAACAGAACCATCTGCTTCATATTTGATTCTATAGACCCATTTGCAATGAATTAGTTTTCGTCCCTTAGGAAGTGGAACGAGATCCTATGTGTGATTCTTCATCAAGGAAGAATACTCCTCTATCATGGCAACTTCCCATTCAGTTTTCCCAACAACATCAAAGAATTATTGGGGATCATCTAAAATGGCATGACTCAAAAGAGAGATACTTGTCTTCTATGGCCGAATGTTGTAAGGAGTAGGAGAAAAATAGTTGAAATATGTTGGCTCATAACCATACCGATCAAGTATATTTTTCTCCCAAAAGCTCCTCCTTAATCGTTGTTCCTGATCAAGTTGTTCATGTGTAGGTTGCTCAGTTGTAGTTGGATGATTTTTTACTAGTTGAATTTCCTCATCTGCAATTTTATGATGTTCCTCGTCTTCTTATTCTTCAAAAACAAAAATGTCAGCATGATCTACACCATCATGGTAATTTATGGAGAGAGTAGAGTCAGATGAGTGTTTGAAATTCTCATCAAAGTGGACAACCCCCCAAAACAAGACATCACTAGTAATAGGATCAAATAACGTATATGCCTCCATGTCTTCACAGTAACCAACAAATATCAATGGTTGGATCTTCTTCTCCATAGATTTTCTCTTTTCATTTGGAATTAATGCACGTGTTGCACTGCCAAATACTCTAAAAGTAGAGACATCAATCTTAATATGACTCTAAGATTCCTCTAGAGTCATATGCAACATTGCTTTATGAGGCATCCAATTCTAAATGTGATTTGCACAGTTCAGTGCTTCGACCCAGAAGGAAGATGACATGTTCTTGGACTGAATCATGGAGTTCACCATTTCTTTCAATGTCTTGTTCTTTCTCAGCAACACCATTTTGCTAAGGGGTGTAGAGAACATAATGTTGATGCATAATACCATGTTTTCTACAAAAATCTTTGAATGTTTGATTGACATATTCCCCCCCATTATTTTTGCACAAATTCTTGATAGAATGAGAGGACTGCTTCTCAACAAAATCCTTGAGGGTATTGAAAGTGGGAAAGACCTCACTCTTGAACTTAAGAAAGTACACCCAAGAGTGTCGTGAGAAGTCATCAATGAAAGTGAGTGCATACTTAGCCCCTAAAAATGAGTGAGTTGAAAAATCATGAGATCACTATGTACCAACTCCAGAGGTGTTGTAACATGCAAGGCTTTTCCTTTTGGAAATGGATCTTGATGTTGTTTTCCAAGAACACATCATGGACAAACTCCATCAATACAAGAAAATGTAGGGAGTTCATGAACCAATTTTTGGGTGCTCAACTGCGGCAAGTACCTGTAGTTTAGATGTCCAAATCTTTCATGCCAAAGCCTACTCAAAGAATCAACATGTGCAATGAAAGAGGAATCTGAGAAAGGCTCAAAACCAACAAACTTGTATAGTCTAGAGCTATGATCAACGCTTCCATAGGAAACAACAATGTATGGATTATGTAGTTCTTGAATGACTAAATCATTAGGAGAGAACACTACTATTTTCCCACCACCAAAATGGAAGATATGATAAATTGAGAGTATATTAGCAGATATATCAGGAGCAAGAAGAACATCATTGATGCACCCTTCATTTAATTGCACAGTGCTTGATCCTAAAACATCAAGCTGTGTAGAGTCTCCAATGGCAATCTAAGAAATGTTACAGTCAGATGTTGAAGATGTTTGAAGAAATGCAATCCAACTATCTGAAGATGCATACAAGGCCCAAGTAGACAAGGCATGCCCTTTACCTGTCGAAGAAGGTTTGGACATATATATGTTTTGTTGTTGCATGGATTCATTAAATGCCTCAAGTTTCTTTCAACATTTTGATTATGGATGTTTTGGACCATTGCAAAAGCTGCAAGTTTCATCTGACTTTTTCTTCTTTGTCTTGGAGGAAGATTCACCGGACTTGGAAGGTGAAGATGATTTGGTTTTTTGTTGGGGTTTGGAGGGAGTCTCACTACCTTGTGTATAATATTTTTTCTTTTTATACGGGGCTTTATGCTTACCTTTGGAGGAATGGGCCACAAGAGCTTCATTTTTAGAGTTTGAAAGGGCATCAAGTTGCATAAGCTTTGATTGTTCCCTTGTGAGCCGCTCACAAAAAAGCTCAACAAAAGGCATTTTAAATTCATCCCCTAGTGCATCCATTATAGAGTAAAATGTAGAAGAAAATACTTGATAAGGACCTTTCAATTTGGATAGAATCAAAAAAATGCACTCATCATATTTGGATTTTCCACACCCTTTCAGTTGTGCCACCAATGACTTGAATTTGACAAGATAATCTTCAATAGATGCATGCTCATCAGGCATAAGCAATGACAATTCTGCTTCCAATTGCAACACTCATAATTCATTGACTTTGCCAAATAAGGAAGCCAACTTGTCCCAACTTTCTTTCAGAGTTTTACAATCAACAATGTGGAACAACACACTATTTGACACATGCAAAGCAATGAGACCCATGGCTTCATCAAGTTTGTTTCAATATGCAAACCTCTCAATTTCCTTGGTGAATACAGGTTGAGCCTCAACTAACATTTGCGAAATCCCTTTTGATTGCGATGGTTGCATCTTAAATTTCCATGTGTGGTAGTTATGGGGGTTAGGAGATCAAGAGTCCTTAACTCCTCCATTTACAATAGAGAATACAAAGAGAACATAGATCTATGTCTAAAATTTTAAATTTTGTTTATAATAGGCTCTAATAAAAAAAAAACACAAAATCGTTTTAATTTCTTCAAACACTATGCACATGTACCATGGTCTCTCCAGCTGGCACAAACACAGAGCCAAGCTATACATCGGAGTGTAAGGATGGGAATCTAAGCTCCTTAAAATATGTGACTTTGGAAAAATAGATACAAAAAATAGTGATTCGTGTAAATTTATAACATCGTGAAAAAAACCACTTGATAAAACAGTTAGCCAACGCCTACGCAAATCTACCTGCCATGGGCGTCATATTTGACAGATAAAGGGACAAGAACGAACACGCCACCAGGACCGAGAGGGAGGGGAATGATCACGATTTGCAGCTATGCCATGATACCAACAATATCACAACTCTTCTACTGATGTTAGTGCCACCATTACCAAATAGGCAACAGCTACAAGAAAGTCGGACGTATTAGGGTAGATGTCTAATCTGGCCGCTAGTTTCCCTGCCACTGAGTGGATCAATGAAAGCACTGTTTGTTTCCAGGGACCGACTTTCTTGGAGGATAAAATACCCTTCTGAAATCTTCATGAGATGTGGCTAGGTTACAACAACAAAAATGAGATGGGTCGCCCGATCTGGAAAAATCACCATCATCCCCGCCTCTCCTTTCCTGCCGATTGATCCCTCGGAGACTAGAAGAAAACTGGAGAAAGAGATTGCTTCCAAGCAAAACCAGGCCCAACTGTCTACATTTCAAAATTCTTTGAGGCTAGAGCAGAAGGTGAATTCTCTAAGCTGAATGAAGAATACCAGTGATGTCCTTCACCGTCGTCTCCCGTCTGTGATGCCTAACTGGCTTTCACAGGGCAAGGCAACCGTTCTCAATGCAAATCTGGAAGAGGTGATATATTGATCTCCATTAATCAAAATACATAAGAGAGTTATCAATTTATAGGATTGAGCTCCATTAATCAAAATACATAAGAAAGTTTATCAATTAATTTATAGGATTGAAGAGGCCCAACAAACACTTAACATTAGTTGGGTAGTTGAAAGAATCTAAGTAAGCTTAACTCACACTTGTCATGTGTTTAAAAATATATATATTTTAAACAGAAACACTAACATTAACTTCAATTTCATTTGTCCTCTTGATTAATGGATCAATGTCCATATTTTTTTTTTATCCTTGAAGGACACTAATTTAGGGCTTCCTTATGTCTCATTGTCTCTTCTTATTGGTTGTTAAGGTTTAATTAGGATTGTAAAAACCATATAAGAGGGAAGGATCCATAAAAGGGATCTAATTGAGGAGGTCTCTAATTCTCTCCCACTTAATATTGTGGATGATGATATTCTGTTTGGTCTTTGCTCTACAAGGGAAGCATAAAGGTATGAAGAAATATTAGATCTACATTATAGAACGACATGAATGGAGATAAATGCTCACAAATCTACCATCTTATTCAATGGTTTAAAAGTTGAACAAGAAAGATAGAAAGATCAAATTATACCTTTTAATGTATCTCCTTTTGATAATGGTGTCAAATATCTAAGGTTCAAGTTGAAATTAAATGGCTATAGGTTCAAAAACTAGACTTGGCTATATGAAAAAGTAGAGAGTAGAGTCTCTAATTAGTGTTATAGATGTTTATAAAGAGGAGGAAGATCGACCCTAATTAAATCAGTCACAGATTCAATGATCCTTGTATATTGACACTCTTTAGCATATGCTCCAAAAATATATTGGAGAAAATTAGGAAGAAACACTTCAAGTTCTCATGGACATGGAAAAGAGAAAGGGATTGTATCCCTTCGGCAAAATGGAACAATCTAGCAAAATCCAAGGAAGTAGGCGGCAAGGGTTTGAAGAACATTCATTGCTTTGGTTAAGCATTGGAAACAAAGAGTCTTTGGAAGTTGATGAACCATGAAGGGTTATGGAAACGGGTGATTTTTTCCAATTATATCAATCCTTTGTCAATGGAGGACTAGATTAGGAGCCTACCTAAGTCAATATTGGGATTTCCATAATATGGAAGATTCTAGTTAAAGGTTTCCATATGGTAGGGAATTGATAGGCATAAAGAGTAGGAAAGGGAGATCGAGTGAGAAAAGGAGAGGACCCTCGGGTGGGCCATGAAAGAATTTATAGGCTATAAGAGCCTTTAATTTATCATTCTAAATAGAAAATATATTCATTATTTAGTAGAGGCAATAGATCCAAAGACTACCTCAATTTGGAACCAAGGAAGGAAAAGTGTTGGCAACATAGATCTATAAGGAGAGGAAGCAAAGGAATGGAATCAATTTATCCATAGATTACAAGAAAGTGATATTAGGCTCAAGGATGAAAAAGATGAAATTCTTTGGTCATAAAATAGCTCAATAGAAAGGTTCAATACATAATTAGGATATAAGGCCAATTTTGAGGAAGTTGAAGAAGGTGAACATAAGTGGTGGTAGAATCCCATTTGCAAAATTAAAGAACCATTGAAAAAGGGACTATTTTTGTGGTTAACGTTATTCTATAAAGTTCTAACTTCGGACAATTGTAGGAAAAGGACCTAAAAAGGGCTAGGAACATGCATCCAGTGTAAGAAAAAGAGGAATCAATTAATCATATATTAGTGCATTGTCCCTTTACTAGAAAATTTTGGGAGGAAGCTTTGAAATTGAGAGATAGAAAATGAAGTAGGGTAGGGGATTCTATGGTCATATATATGGAAAGTTAACTAAAGTATCAATCTGTAAAAGAACATAAGGCTCTTTCTTGAATTGTTCCATGGGCTCTTTGGATGTCCAGGATTGAAATGACTTTCCAGAATAAGGAGATACTAACTATTTATCTATTTTATCAAATTAGTTATGCATATGGAGGGATGTGGAAACTAGGAAAAGAGAGGGCACCAAGGATTCTGAAATTTTTTAAAAAATTATAACAATTATGCTTGGAGATTTTTTGATGGAGCATGGCAAGGGATTTGTGGAACTGGAAGTGTATCATTCTTGAATGAAAATCATGGTACCACTTTTAAAGTTGTTTTGTGGAAAGGTACAAACAATAGGACCAAGATGTATGTAATCTAGTTGTTGATGAGAATAACTTATGAGAAAGGTATAATCCAAATTTAGATCCCACTCTAAGTTAATCATCGATTGGGAAAACAAAAAAAAAACATGGAAAACTTACTTTTATTCCTAATAATGGAAAGTATTAGAGAGTAAAAGGAACTTTCTAGAGATTTATTTTTAGCACATTTATAGAGAATTAAATGCCTAAGGCATATGAATGATCACAACAAGCTTTAACTCTTAAATATACTATTTTTAGCACAAACAAAGTAGAGGACAATAATGTCCTTCCAACTCTCAATAGGTATATTTATGGCCAACCTCCTCATTGTGAAAAGTTTAATCCAAGATCTTGAAGGAATAGATTGATATCTCTGTTTAGATTTTGATGCTTTTATGTTCAAATACTAGAGACAACTTGTGTTTTTTATTATCAAATATCCCTGAAAGGCAAGGGATAATGGAAGATTGTATTAATAGAACATATGAAGATCTATAATCTTTATTTTTGGTTTCTTGAAAAGAAGATAGACTAAGTTCCTTGGAGCATTTTAAAGGAACATATCAATGTACATTTTGATTTATGATTGAAATAATAATAATAATAATCTATTTTTAAGGTCACGGCCAAGCCACACCAAATTGGTGTATGAGACCCCCTTGTTTGTGGGACAAGGGACCCCCCTCCACCCAGCGATTTGACTGGTAAAGTCTACGAAGGTATACATACCCTACCCCCCTCTGGATTTGAACTTGTGACCTCTTAAGAGGAAACACATGTTCTTAACCATATATGACTTTTTTTCTTGGAAAAAAACAATAATAATAAAGCATAACGTATTATTGCCAATGATAATAACAACAAATCATAGTCTTAATCATATTGCTTTCAATGCAAATACATGTTTTGTTTATCATAAATCATGCTTGAGTCACAATAGTAACATTTTTTATTCACAATACATCAAAAATGTTGTATCCACATTGTTTTTGAATGAATTCATTTGAGAACACAATGTTGATATCTAATATGTATGATCTTCAAAATCGAGTATCTAATGTGTAATACAAATCATCAAATAGATCACATTCAAGGTATTAATGAGCATGTGGGTAGTAGTTATTTCCACAACTAAATGGTTGGATGTTAAAGGAAGTAGTAGTGTTTTTGTTTCCATTTCTGTCATTATTGTTTGTGAAGAATCCAAAGAAACTTCCCTTAGTACAATCCAAGTAAAAAAAATATAGATTACTTGCAGATGCAATTTATTGCAAGATAACTTTGGATAAGTTGCTAGCATTCATCAATACATGAAAAATATGTTCAAACAATATGGCAATGAATTGGTTCATCAACGAATGAAGACTCTTTTTAAGTTTATAATGAATTCAACACAACAAAACTTTGTATTCCAATGAGGCCAAACTAAGCCACCCAAGCCAAGCACTAAGTAACATTCACCATTCATATTTAACGACCAATTTAGTAATTTGGACTCAACACTTGAGCTACCCACATCAACCACACATTTAGTGTAGGATTGGGCACATATCAAAGTCTTATTTATTGTTCTTTTTTATAATAAAAATGCATAATATCAAATTATGCAAGAAATCATTGAAAGGGGATGAGCTTGTTGCCAAAGGAAATATCCACTTTTTATGGGTTTCCAGGGCCACCATATTTCCCATGGTTTACGATCTAAGGCATGCACCATGGCCACTACCATGGCTTGCCATGGATGACACCATGGTGTTGCCATGGATAGCTACCATGGGTATTTCCCTTCCCTTCAATCCATTATCTCTACAATTTCAATATAAACTTGGGACACATATATACTCAAAAATCTAAATAGATGAAAATCCAAGATCGAAAACTCTTTAAATGAGCAAATTTTACTCAAGGAATGAATGTATCAAGGATTTTTCTTTCACATGGAGTTGCCCAACATTCTTTAACTATATTTAGAATTCATCTGTGGAGAAGAAGAATTTATCCCGACCTAAACCAATTCAATAACAAATTTAGCTAATGGGGAACCCACTCTAAGTAAAAAAATGAAATTTCCAACCTATGTGCTTGATAGAAAAATGAATTCATAAAAAGCATGATACTTCAATCATGGAGAATAATAAAAAGAAGATTAAAGCAAAGAAGGATTTTCCCATACATAATAGAGAGTTATCGTCCATGAGTTGAGTATTTGCAAAGATATTGAGAGGGCTTTTGTCTCACTTTTTTTTCTCCAGCTTGGTCTCCATGAGATGAAATAGGATTGAAATAGGATGGATGAATGCTTTCACCATTTTTGTTTTGAGAGTAAGTCAGCAAGAGAGGGTTTTTTTGTAATTACTTGATTTTGACTCTTTGGGTGCATTATGTCAGATTATGTAAAAATTGTTAATAAGTGTTCATAATGATGGGGGTCAAACCATATGAGCTTGAATAAATGACTCCATGTGTAAACAATGTAAATATGTTATATGGATTCCCAAAGTAGATTTTAAGGCCAAGGCCCAACTACTAAATGGCTAGGCACGTAATTGTGGTAGTTATTATTTCGATGTACCATGTGATAAACCTTCCATGGTATGCTCAAGATATGTAATTATTATGTCAAAAATTAATATAAAGGTCCATGATGGCCATGGAGAGAATGAGAGGGGCTATGAGTCCACTAGAGCGGAAGAGGAAAGGGGCCTAAGGGAAGGGCGGGAGAACTCATCCCATGTTTCCTAACTCCTACTTTTTTATCATGTGATTTATTTAAATCTCATCCACCATCTTTGACTTAGAAGTCAATCATTGAATGCATGTGGTGGTTGGTGAGAAAGTCTACCTCACATAGTTACGAAGTCATGGGGCCTAGGTACAATCATCACAAGGAAGTGTAAGAGTCCCATCCTCATGGAAATTCATTCATCCTCCATTCTCATGCACACTCTTTCGATTTTGAATCATTCACTCACTCACCTTTCATGGTTCTCATGTTCAAGCACCCAAGTTTTGAAAATTACAATCCTCATGTTTAAGACTAATATATAAACCATAAAATGACCAAATTATCTATAGTATATTAATTTCATGGACCTAGGAAGAGAGGGGGATGGTTGTGGAAGAGTGTAGAGGCTAGGTTCTTTGGAAAACCTCCCTTTATCTTATTAAATATTGCTCCTTGGGTGCCTTAGAGCTAAGGTATTTTTTTGCCAAGTTATTCCAAAATACAAACAATGTGATGGATTCTTCCTTCCTACATTAAGAGCACTAGAAGGGAGAATACTCTTGAGGTACTGTTGATTAGAGAAGGGATATGTCTTCCTTAAGTTGTGTGGGTAATTTTTTTTGGTGGCTAGATGGTTACCTATTGTGCTTAGTTATGAATAAATTGGCTAAACCTGAGAGAATTTGAGTTGGGTCAAGTATCTTGTGAGTCTTTATCTAGTTTCCTTTGCCCTGGTGGCCTCGTATCCCAACTTGGGGTGGAATTTGCATTGGATACCTACTTTTAGGTGGAAAAGTGCTCATACACAACTAGTTTCTTAGACCATCTTGGTTAAAAGATAAGCATTCAATCTATTCTTTAACCAAAATAGAATATATATATATATATAGCCCTCGGGGGTGAAGAGCAATTGGAAATAGCGGAAATGTAAAGGAAGTTTGTTATGTGAGTTTACAAGTTTGAAACCCCTTCCTTATCTTGTGTGTTGCATAGTGGGAACCGTAGCACACCTGGAGGTTATAGTGGCAGCGGTCGGAATTGACCCCGTGTCACATGGGTATGAGCCCGACCCAGTTGTCGATTCTACCAAACATTATATATATATATATATATATATATATAAGATTTGTTGCACTGAGGCGAGCAGCTTTTACAATTCCTGTATTTTTGGAATTCCACAAAATAGAGCATAGTTCTAGGTTAACATCTACAGACAAAAGAAGCATTTCCAAATGAGAGTTCCAAATATTCTTGCTAGTATCCTGCCTTATGAACTAACACAAAACACAAATGATTTTAAAGAACATTCATACTAGTTTAAATGTGCACTCTATCCTTCTCTTCCTTCTCCTCGCCATAGTGAGGAATTCCTGTATCTTCAATCTCCATGAGAACCTAATTCTGATAAACTATCTCAGCATTGACTCCCCCTACTTGATTTGATATTTGAGTTCCATGGTTATTGGAAGCTAGGGAGAAATTATCCACATGTTGTGATAGAACCAAAGAATGTATCTCGTTACATTTTGTCTCTAAATAATCAATCTGGTGCTTCTAGAGAATAAGAAGATTCTAGTAATTAGCATTTTGGGGGTTATACTAGCTTGTTCCAACTCTACAACCTTGGAGGAAATGACTAGAAGGGCGCTACTATTAGCATGACTTATTTCCTTGTTCCTATGCAAAACATGCTGTTAGAAAAACAGGACCGTGGAGCAATAAAAAAAAACAAATGCGAAAACAAAACACAGAAGATACACAATACAATAGAGACACAGGTTTATGTGGTTCACCCAATGTGGGCTACGTCCACCAGAGAAATTGCCAGGTCCTTCCTTTATTATTATCCATCATATGAAGGGATACAACCTACAACAAACCTGATGTAACTTCCTCTTCTTTCTCTCACAGCTTCTCATCTTATAATACAATATTCACCATGTTGCATAGCCGCAATACATTTCCCTCATAACAGAGGGTTGACTTCTAGGGAAAAAAACCCTAACATAATTTCTATCGTTAAATCTGCGACCTTATAATGAACAGTCCAGATTTACAATCAAATTACAATATACATTTACAAGGCAATTTTTCCTTCGAGGGCCCGCTTGCCCCTGAACCCCGTAGATGGGGTTCCTCCCCTCTACACTCCCCCGCGTGGAAGAGTGTACATACTTATGGGGTGTAAAGTATTCATGGGGTATAAACACGGCTAACAAACACAAGACCTATGAATCAGGAAGATAATCAGGCTCCACAACCAACAATCTCCCACTTGGAGACTGATCTCAACAACTCCACTGTTGTTGTATATGCTGGAATCTGAACCTTCTTGGACCTGGTAAATTTCTCATCTTCATATTCATTCTTGAAGACCAACTGAAACTGAGCAGGAACTCAGTTTATCTTTGGTTACTCCCTTTGTTAACATGTCTGCAGGATTCTAGCTAGTGTGTATCTTTTCCAACTTCAAATGTCCATCTTCCAAGGCAGATCGTATGAAGTGGTACCTCAATTGTATATTCTTAGTCTTTGAATGGAAGGTTGATTTCTTTGCAAGATGAATTGCACTCTCATTGTCATAGTACAACCTAATATTCTCCTGCTTCTTTCCCAATTCCTCCATAAACCTTTGTAACCAAATCATCTTTTTACTAGCCTCTGTAGCAACAACATACTTTACCTCTGTTGTTGAAAGTGAAACAACCTTTTTCAGTTTTGAAATCCAACTTACTGTTGTTCCACCTATAGTAAAAACATACCTTGTGGTGCTCCTCATGCTGTCTTTATCACTTGCCATATCTGAATCAACATATCCCTATAGAAAAGTGTCTGAACCTCCAAAACATAATGCATGAGTAGCAGTACCTCTCAAATACTTGAGAACCCACTTTACTGCCTCCCAATGTTCTTTACCTGGATTGTTCATATACCTGCTCACAACTCCCACTGCATGTGCAATATCTGGTCTTGTGCAAACCATTGCATACATCAAGCTGCCAACTACTGATGAATAAGGGACCCTGGACATGTATTCTATCTCCTCTTGTGTCTTAGGACACATTTCCTTAGTTAATTTGAAATGGTTGGCCAAAGGTGTAATAACTGGTTTTGCATTCTGCATTCTAAACCTCTCCAACACCTTCTCTGTGTACTCACCCTAAGACAATGTCAATTTGCGATTTTTTCTGTCTCTTGTTATTCTCATGCCAAGGATTTTCTTTGCAGCACCCAAATCCTTCATC
>ML815202.1:51519-84891 GCA_009831015.1 Picea engelmannii | reverse complement strand
TCCCCTTGGCCTCAAAATGGCCTTGGTTAAATAGTGGGGGAGTTAGTTTTCCCTCTCCAACTTCCTCCACGAATTTAGGCTCTAAAAATGCCCAATAACCCTTAAAAATGGATTAATTACATTAAATAAACCAAGAAGTGGTTTAAAAAACCCACTTCAAACTATATAATAGTTATTAAAACTATTTTTTAAACCAATTTCGGGCTTAAGCCCCTTTTACCCGGGCGCGCGCACCGTTGGGGTGGTCACATGACTTCATGTGGCCACGCGCTAGCCCTCGGGCTATGCGCGGGCCACCCCTACTAGCTGTGGGTCACATGTGGTATTGCCCGGAACCGTGGGCTAACAATATAATAACCGTTGCATTTACATTCGTTTACATAGTAACTGTTATAACCGTTTATGTAAACAATAACCGCGTTGTTTACATCCGCGCCCGTGGTCATGTCACAAGGGTTATATGGTAAGCCGAGGGCTGGGGCTTAGCCCCAGCCCTTTTCCCGCCGGCCCAACCTTTAACATAATTCAAATACAAAAATACCCGCATTTGAAACAAGCAACAAGCAATGGTATAGTGGCTAGCGGATTTTCATAAGGAGTAGCTGGAGGAGGAGGTCCGGGGTTCGAATTCCCCGGGCTCCAAATACTTTTTACATAGTCCTCATTGGCTAAACCCAGGGTGCCACGTGGCAGCCCGTGATTGGGCCACGTGGCACCTTTACATCCAACCAATGCATTCCACGTGTCGCAAAGTAATTCGCCCAAATCATCTGCCACGTCATCGTACGGTCACCGCATCATCCGAGCCACGTCATCCTCCGTACGCCACGTCATCAACTGACACGTAAGTTGCTGACGTCATCCGTGCCACGTGTCACCCTTCCAGTGGTGACACATGTCACTTTAGGATTGGTCCAACTGCGCGCCGAAATTGCCAAATCAGCCTGACACGTGTCACGCTCTGGAGCCGCCACATGTCCTATACGGAATCTACCACGTGTCATCGTACGAACCTGCCACGTGTCCCTGTACGGGCTGTACGGACAGGTACAGTCAGTATCCAAAATTTTGCCTGTTTGGCTTGGCGGACAGAATGCGATATCTTCTTCATACGGACTCCGTTTGACAAAAAAAATATACCACCGGAATCAGGAAGACGAGCCGGACGCAATGGTGTTGGTTTCATCGAATTCCAAGCACTTTCATTTTTGAGCATTTTTCATGCCCTGACAGGCTTCTGAATCCGATTTCGGATCAACTAACAAAATCACTTTACTTTAATAATTCCTTTAATTAAATTAAAGTCTAAATGTAGAAGGATTTTGGACGAATTCCACACATATAGACACTTAAACCTGTGCAGAAATACTTGTCCGATGCTACCAAACATCAACACTCCCTCTTAGCAAGGAAGGTATTTATCGAAGAGCCACCTAGAACTGGTTCTCCCTCCGACCCAAGCACAATGCCACACACATCATCCTACTCACTAGAATCCTCCATCCCTACTGGTCAGTTTCTCCTTGAATACTGGAAGTCACAGAATTGATGATGTTACATATTAGTGCCACGAAGTTTGGAAACTTCGTCAAAGGCTTTCTCTCCCTCAATGTGCTCCTAGGCATCCATCGATGTCATCTCGTACCAACTTGGGCTCTTGATAGAACTAGAAGTGGCTAACTCCCTCTTCCCATCTGAAGGTTGACTCCCCACACTGGAAGCCTGTGAACTCTGCTCATCCTTCGACCACTCACCCTTCAAAGCCTCTTGATCCTCATCCTATGACACTAACATCAAGCCAACATCCCCTTGAATCCTCTTACAGGATGGCCCCGTAACCTGTATAAAATGCCATCTTTGACACCAATCCTCATTGTTGTGTCAGGGCTAGCTCCCTCTAGACATATGAGTACTTTCCCTCTCTGAAAAGTCATGACAACACCCTTGTCCTCCAAAACTAAAATTGAGAGAAAGTTCTTCTTTAGCTTTGGTACATAAAGCACATCCCATGTCTTTAAAAAACCTCCTAACTCAAGCTGGAACATGATAGTTCCCTTCCCCTTCATTGCATACTTGGAATAATCACCAAGCTCCACATGAACATTTGAGTCCTTCATCAGACTATTGAATAGCTCATGTGAATTTAGCTCTAGTTGATTTTATTAATACAAAATCTAGGATCTTGTCTTGGGATAATGGCCCAACTGAAGAATAATATAAAACAACAAAATATCCTAGCCTATCACACCTCAATATCTGTCCTTTGATCTTTTTGGATGCTACTCCTTTACTTCCCCTTGTTCCTTTCCTTGGAACCTACCCCTGCACACTTGGATAAAATTCCTTCTCTGCCCAATTCAATGAGATCACACTATATCACTTTGTGTGTCTTTATCTCCATTGAGAAGTAGCCAACTCTTGCAACCTATCAACTTTGTTGTTTTTGTACGACCCTATACCCGCAACTTCTCTACTGCCTAGATCTATCCTTGCTACTAGATCTGTTTTCTATTCATGGCGTTGATCTGATTTCTCCTACTACTGTTGTGGCTCAGATCTACCTAAATTTGTCCTTGTTACCATATTTGTCTACTATTTCCTTTCCCTCTTCTCTTCTCCTTTAGACTGAATAGATCTCTAGGTGAAAGTCCTTCTTCACCCCTTACTAAGATCTCCTTGAGAAAAAGTCTTTCTTTTCTCTATCTATGAGTCATTGAATCCAATAGATCTATCATCCTCTAATATCTAGCTGAAAGTCCTTCTTAACCCATCTGATATCCCCTTGAGTCACAATCTTTCATGGCTCAAGCACTTGAGGAAAAGTCTGTCTTTGCTCCAAAGTCGATGACTCAAGAACATGAGCAAAAGTCCTTCTTTGCTTCTATGTTTTCTTATGTGGATTTGATCTCTAAGCGAAAGTCCTTCTTCACCTATTCGATATCTCCTTGTTGGCTTCTCAACCTCATTCCATTGCTCAGCAAGCCACCCAACAAAAATTTCCTACTGCTCGGACCATGTTTTCCACTGTCTGGACCTATTGATCTTCCCTAGCTGCTGAAACTGCCCCTGTACCGACCCATACAACCTTTGCTAGTGCTAATGTGTGCTAACCATGCAGACTGTATGTTGATACTCATGCTATTTTTGCATGACCTATAATAGAATATCTGCACTATCTACGTGACCTTCGCTAGAATACTTGCACTGTACCGTGGAAGTCGATCTGATTATAGTATGGTTTTTCCCTGAAATTTGTCCTTCAATTTCTGCCTATTGGTTATGGATTTGTTAAGATATCCTATAGATATAATAAATCTACTATCAACTACTATAGATATGATATATGGCTTCCCCTTAGAGCATGTTCTCTAATACCATATTGAAAAATCCTACTCTGGCACCTAGGTATCTTGTTATCTAGTGATTTCCATGTTGCAAATCAAATTAGCAACTTTTCCATGATCTTTGCCCTTTTTCACCTTGGTGGTTGACATTTCGCCCTAGTAAGTGGTCACCCTTAGGGATGGGTTTGCTACTGGGAGGTCCCCTTGACAATTCATCGTGTCATTCTTGATCATACTTACCACTTTCCACACTTCATCCCAACGCCACCTTATCTTCTGGGATTTTCAGGTGTACTGACCCAAGAAGGGATTGCCCCTCATTTCATGGGAAGAAGGGGCTGAAAGCCCAAAGGGAATGTAGCTATAAAAAGATAAAATCCAAATCATAACCTTCCAGATGCTCTCCCAAAGAGGTCTATAGAACAATAATCTTTCTCCTAAAAATTTAAAGACCTGCAAAAGCAAACACACACACACACACACACACACACACACACACACACACACACACACACACATATATATATATATATATATGTATTGCTTGTTAAGGGATCTGCACAAGTGCGTTACAAGCTAAACTTTACCCCCATGGCACTTTGTGTACCTCTCCCTTCAAGTGACACTATGGTACTCCCCCCCAAGCCATAAGTTACCCCATAGGGAGTACCCAGTTGTTCTGGACCTTAATTAATTAATGGAATTAAACGGGCTTGGAAAAAGGATGCATTGAAAATGAAGGTGCAACACACCCTCTACAAAGGAACCCATAAATGAGACACTACGAACCCTTATATGTCATGAACCCCATGCCCAAAATTATTACCCCATCCACTTCATCTTCTCCACATGGCTTAGAGGGGGGTCCACCTGGGAAACACTCCTTGACTTAGGGAATGATTCACCTAATAAGTCACTTTGTCAACCCTCCCATACTTAATCTTGGAAAGTTGCATAGAGTCTTTGAGCACTTGTTTAATTTGATGAGGTAGTTTTTGATGCACATGCTCAGGTGACTCTTTTATTGACTTTAGTTACTTATCATGATACATTTGACTTGAGATCCTTGGGGGGAATATTCATTTTCTTTGAAGGACCTTGCTTGGTGAACAATTTTGGAGGAACAATCCTAGCTTGGGCTTCCTTAGGGCATGAAGCCCACAGGTTGGATATTATGGCCCACACACTAGATGATGATGGCATCCTTTGGAGGCTTGAGAGACACCTTGAAGGACCTATCCTAGCCCTTCATCAGCCCAACGATTTTCCTTTGGATGCTAGAGCGCCACATCTTGGGGATTGACGTCTTGTTGGGGCTAGGGTTTGGAGGTGGTGGTGTTGATGATTGACACTTGGAAAATTTTGAAGAGGAGAAGCCTTGGATTGATGGATAAGATGTTAGCGCATGAGGAGGATGACTTTGGAGGCCCAACGTTTCATCCCCAATCTCAACAACTTTCTCCAAGTGCCAAAATGTTGCCCTAAAAGGGTGACGACATGCTTCTTTTAGGAGTTTCTTATATGCAAAATCAAATTTAAAGTTGTAAAGGGGGAAATTAAGGGAGGTCAGCCTCCCTACTTTGTGTTTTACCCTAAGTTAAGTGGACAAACTTTATTTTAGAGTTTTAGTATAAATAAGGATCAAACTCATTTCATTTTATCATAGCGATCTCACTTGGAGAAAGGCTCCTTGGTTGAAATTTGCACCCTATTTGAGAAATTTTAACTATCTCTCTTGCTACTATTTCTTGTGATGATTTGTCTTGGCTATTGGATGAAGAAGTAAGGCATTATCTTTCTTGGAGGATATTTCTTTCTTTTATGGTGGAATTTTCTTGGTTAAAATGAGTTTATCTTGTTAATGCTTGGATTAGGTAAGGAATCTCTCTTATTATTGCTTCTTTTCTTGGTTGAAAGGTTAATTTGTTAAGCTTTTGGGGAGTATAAGTGCATAAAACCCCACTAAGTCCATCATAATTGTCTTGGAATAATTTATTGCACAAAGGAATACTAGGAGAAGTAAAGGGTTACACCCTCCTAGGTTTTTCCTAGCTAGTTTCACTTTCCTTGGGAAGTAAAAAGGCTTACACCCCCAAGGAATTAGAACAACTAGCTATCTCATTTAAAAAAATCCATAACACAATAGTTAAAGTCACTAGTCTCTTGCATTGGAGAAATAAAATCATTGCATTGGGATACGTGGAATCACAAGATATTGAAATTGTTTAAATTGGAATCTTTTCTATATGCATAAAGCTAGCTAAGGCCACTAGGGCATCTTGTTTCTCCAAGTATTTATTGCTACTGTAATAATTTTATGCTACAGCCATTAGGGCTGCAACAAAACACTTCATAAATTTCAAATTTACTCATTTTCTAACCATCAAAATTTGTCAGGAAGCTACCAAATTAATCTACTAATTGTTGTGCTTGTTTTGGGTGGTTTACTTGCAAGTTTCGATGGTTGGAATTTTATTCTGTAGCAATTGCATGCTACAGACATAAGGATGGAATAATATCTCTTCAATACTTGTACCTAAAAGCCTTTAATTGTTGTTAAAGTCTTGTGCTATCATACTTGAGCTACACTAGTAATTGCTAGCTAATCCCTTGCATATTTTCTTGGATTTTAGTGACATGTTTAGAAGCTCTTTCTATCATTTAATTGTTGATATATATCACTAGATATTGCTGCTAATTGGGATAACAAGATTCACTTTCTTTTCCATTAGATTAGCGGGCTTGTATCTTGTTTTTTCTTGTGTCTCGGGTAGGTACAACAATCCTCCACAAGTACTCAAGCTCTTGGAAACCATTTACCATTTCCAAGACTTTTTTCCAAGCCATCCTCCACTTAGTATTTTGACCTATAAGGGCTTCACTTCCATAACTTCATTTTTCGTCTCATTTCCCCCTAGGGTCACTCAGGATTCCCCCCTTATGTTGTATTTCTCCTTCACTAAAGCCAAGGGAGGGTTTATCTAAGGTGACAGTAGGTAGACTCTTCTACAATTATCGTCATCTCATGGATTGGTTCAGGATTTGCCCAACCTACAGTTTGAACGATAACAAACTCAAAGAAAGATAGCGAAAGCAATTATGGAAACCAAAAATCTCATGTACAATACAAAAAGATATTGTTGAAGTTATGATTGTACTGAGAGGGGGAGGTGAATCAATGTAAGATATTTTTTACTTTATTTAACCATTCATCAATCATTCATTAGCTAAGAAACAATTATCACATATAAACTCAAATCATAATGCACATAGTTTAACGTGGAAACCCAATCGAGAGAAAACCATAAACTTATCTTTATAAATGTATATAGGCATCAACCTATTGTTATAATATTTGTAGACACCAACCTATTGGAGACACCAATCCCCTCACTTGAGCACCAACTCAATAAGATATGTTTAGACAACAATATAACATCATCATACACATATTACTTCTTATTTCACCTACATGCTTCATTCCATAAACAATCCTTCAAACCCTAGTCACATGTAGCCTTCATGCCCTAGCTAGCTGATGCAACCCCCCCTTCTCTCCTAAGGGATACGCGACCTCCCGGTCAAGGATCTTCAACTCCGAGACGAATTGGCTCTCTAAGACCTTAATGGTCTCACTTGCGAATTAACACAAGTCCTCTCAGTCCTGTGGTGCAGGTTCTATGGCACCCATGACCTCTTTCTGCAACTGTTGAACTCTAAGGTTTTAGGTACTAGCTCTTTTCTCATTGGCCCCCCGTCGCATGTGACCTCGGCTAGTTCCTTACGTAAACATATGATTGAAGGCGTGCCCAAGAGTGGTTTGGGATCAACGGATTTTCTCCCCGCAATTTACCTCCACTTGCCATGTACCTCTTCACCGATACTGTGGTTTCGATTGCGGCCCACCCTCAAAATTTTAACGTCCGAACACTTTATGGCCCCGCAATCAAGAGTGACCATCGATCTTATGATCTTGACAATGCTTCTAGACTGACAGCTGAGATCTACCTCTTCCAAACCAATGATTCAGATCTAATTCTCCTTAATCAAGTAGTTGATATTTACTTCGAGTCTTTACCCAAAGCCCACGGATTTATGCCACCTGCCCTATGGATCGGACGATTGACGTTTACTTCTGGTCTTTATCAGGGATCCACAGATTTGTGCCACCTGTTCTTCAAATCTGATGGTTCAGATCTACTTCGGACGATCCGATGCTTGAGATTTCCTTCAGACGATCTGATGCTTGAGATTTCCTTCAGACGATCCAAAATTACTTCGGGACTTTAGAACTTTGGCAATTTCCCTCTCTTGCATGTGCGAAATGCTAAGGCTAATGCACTTTTATTTGATCGGATGGTTGTTGCTCCTCTGAATCGGTGATCCAATGACCACTATCGCTCTCCCTCTTGAGCTTTCGAATTCCTTTGACTTAGAAGAACTTATAAGTATCCAAAGGCCTCGACCTTTGTTCCTCCTATGAGTTCGTCTCTTGGACCTCATCTGCACTTCTGGAAAGCATTATCCCTTCTAAGCTTACGTCAATGGAATTTGACTTCACCCTGGTGCACACTTGCGCTCTGCGTGCAAACTTGCATTGCTTCTCCCTGAGTTTTCAACTTACTCAGTCTCTAAGGGACTTGGCCCTTCTGCGTCTTTCAAAAGACTTTCTAGTGCCCTCCTAGCATAGTCTACACTCGATCTCCTAAGCTTTCGAACTTGAAACAAGTTCACCTCTACGTCCACTCCTTGCGCTTAGTATGGACACTCTGCATACAAAAGTTCCACGCTATCTCTTCTAAGCTTCGAGTCGAAAAAGACTCTCTTACACACACTCCTTGCATTCAGTATGCACTCCTTGCATAACTTACAGAAGAGAACAATTGAAACTTGCACTAAAATCTTACAGTTTTAGATACTCAAAACGAAAACTCATTCATTCATGAAAATAATAATAACAGGGAATTGCAAACAGTAACAACACTATTCATTTGGATCAATTTTCCTCTTTTATATTCATTCAAATGTAAATGGCTACAGCTATGATCAAACAACAACTAAAAACTTAGAATTTTCCTACTAACTCACAACAGCCTCATTTGGGTGTACAAAACCTCTATTTATCTCAGAGGGTCCTTAGGGTTCCCCCCGACTACTCGTCTACTCGAAATGAAAACCTAAATGCTACCTAAGTTCGGTTACATTCAAGGTTAGGAGTGAAACTCCCAGATCACTCGTGATCATCAGCTTCCAAGCGCTTGATCTTCTTCTATTTTTCCAATTAGCTCCAAAAGATTCGTAGTAACTCCCATTGTTTCATATTTTGAAATGATCCCTAGGCGTTGAGTTGTCCTGCCACGTGTGCTTGATAATGATGCTCCTGCATCACTAGCCTTATAACATCATTCCTAGAATATGATCCTAGTCTGCAACATCAAAACCTAAAAAAAGTGCACATTGCAACATCACAACCTCAAAACAACGCACATTACAGCATAACAGATCTTTAGTCCTTCATAGCACACCTTAAGAACAATAAAATCCCAAGAAGACTCATCTTCCACACCTTTATACCCGCAAAAGACACCTTGACTCCTTTAGCACACTTGATCTCTTTCTTGAATACTCTTCAAATGCACACATTTATCCTATATTTATAGTATTTATGTCTCCACTTTTAGGACCGACCTGTAAAGACTAATGAGCTGACCTAAATTTTTTGTCTAGGTTGTCAGACGAAAAAATTCATATCTCCTCATTCCTAGGGAGTTAGAGTGAATGCCATGTACTGTTGGAAAGGTCTCGAAATAATCCTTCCAACCATATAACCTATTCTGTAATTTGAGATAGGTATATAGGGTAAAAATTACTTCAAAGATAGAGTATCCAAACTGAGCATCAAAAATCCAAAAACAATATTTCCAACAATCTCCATATTGCAATATTGATCTTGGACATTCGTAGTCTCCCCTTGTCTTTGACATCAATGAAAAAAATATTTCCAAAAATCTCCCTTTTTGTCATTGATGACAACCCTTATTCAATTCAAATACTCCCCCCATTTGCAACTTTCCTTGTGTTTGCAATTCTTCCTTTGTCTGCAACTTCTCCCCCTTTGACATCAATGGCAAAGGGTTGCTCCCCCTGAACTTGTGCTTCCCTTTACTAATGATATGAGAGTGTTATCACTCCCATACAACATTATTCTCCTTTGACTTTATCGATTATGTATACATCTCTTGAGGTTTTGTTTTCATTTGTCACTAATTTTCCCAAAGCTACTTTCGTTATCTCGCACCCTTTAGAGTGAAATGTGAGGTTGTAACCTTGATCACACATTTGGATGACACTTAGAAGATTATTCTTTAACCATTCAACATACAAGACATTTTTTGTCTTAGTCTTTCCATTATCAAGACTAACATCCAACTATCCTTGCAGAAGCATTATCTCCAAAAGTAACACAACCTCCTTTTTCTTCCTTCAAGGTGAGAAACTTGGTTTGGTCTCATGTCATGTGTTTTGAAAATCCATTATCAATGTACCATTGGTTCCCTTTATTTTGATCATAAAGTGCAATTCCACATTCTTCCTTCTTCGATTATTTTTGCTTTTTTTTCCACACCCTAGTGTACTCTTCTCTATGCTTGGTAAGAACATCTTCTTCATTGTTTTGTTTAGGAGAATTTATTATGTTGCTTATACAGTCACGTGCTATGTGTTATGTGCTCATAGTTATTGCACTTATAACATTCAATATCAAGTAGAGGAGCAAATCAATTGTAGTTTATGTTATCAAACCCATGAGAACGTTTGGTTATGTTGCTCACATAATAATCCTTTGAGGTTTTGTAAGAACCTTTATTTATATCTCTCACATGATCAATTCTTGCATAAGCTCTACAATCTATTGCTTTATGACCAACGTTTTTGCAAGAAAAACAATATCCAAGAAAGAGATTTTCGTACCGATTTGTGAAAGATATTCTTAGTGGAATAGCTCTTCTGAACTCATTCTTTTTGTTCTTGTGAGAAGAATCAGGTTTTTGTTGGTTATCATTTCCTTTCATGCTTCTGTTTTCATCATTAATGGAGCCTTTGAGAATATTAGCACAACTTTTATGCTTTTCTTCATTTTCCTTTCCAAATGGATTTATGACCTTAATGCTTGCATTTCCCCAGGCGGTCTTTAGTTTATCAATGTAGCCAAGACCTATCTTGATGAATGGTGAACTTTGGAAACTAAGAAAATCATCTAATATTTCAATACTCTTTCCAAACTTCAAGCTTCTATTCAAATGATCAATTCTTTTCTCTAGTTCATTTCTTAAGGAAATGATTCTAGCCTCTAGCTTCTCGAAATTTTCCTTTTCTTTCATCTAGCTTCTCACCACTTCTTCTATCTTTTTTGCCTCTTCTAGTTGAGTCTTGAGGATGATAATTGTCTTCTCTTTTTATTCAAGATTATGATCCTTATTTTCATGTTTCTATAGTTGCTCCTTATGCTTTATATTCTTTCCCATGAGTTTGTTTATTTTTTCTAAGACACTAATGAATTCTACTTCAAGATTCACTTCCTCTGAATCTAGATTTTCTTTCTGATTATCTTCATTTTCTTCATCGGTAGGTTTTGTTTCCATGGTTATGGAGAGAGATTCTTCTTCATTATCATTATCTTCCCTTTATTTGTATTTTCCAAGTCCTCCTTTTAGCTTTCTCACAAATTGTGCTTCTTCTATCTCTGATTCACAACAGGAACAATCTTCATATCTCTTCACAAGATCTCTCTTCATAAATGTTTTGTAGCTTGTCCTTGTTATCCCCATTTTGTGGATAACTAAGGAGATTATGTCTCTAGGCCCTTAGGTTGTAGATATGGAGTGTCAAGAGACTACATGACTAGCAGTATCCTTTTGCACAGATGGAGACCCTTCTCACCACCACAGAGGTCGCAGATTTTCAGATGGCATCCACCACACTAGCTGGCTTCCAGAAGGTAGCAGGCCTTGCTCCATTAGGTACAAGTTAGGTATTATGGTGAGTATCATTTCAATATTTGAGGCATTTTCGTACGTTGTATCTTAGGCTGCTTTAGATTTCACGATATATCCTTGGACATTATGCCTTTTTCCCTAATTCACTTTGGTGGTTGACATTGTGCCTTAATAAGCAGTCTTCCTTGGGGATGGGTTTGCTACTAGAAACTCCTTTAAAGAACCAGCGTATCGTTCTTGACCATACTTACCACTTTCCATCACTATTTCCCCCCATTTCCTTATCTCTTGGGATTTTAGGGTGTATTGACCCAAGAAGGTGTTTTTCGTCATTCTATGGGAAGAAGGGGATGAAGGACCAAAAGGATTATTGTTGGGTAAAATATAAAATCCTGTGTATAAACCTTCTAGATGCTTCGCCCAGGGATCACCCAAGAAAGCAATGAAACACTTATCTTTGAGAAAAGGGGGACCCATAAGAAATATAATTATGAATGCTTAAAATGTTAGTTGGGGGATAAGAGGTCTCGTCACGAGTTTGCCTATCATGTCCATAAATATCTAGTGGTATGACATTACCATCATCTAGTCACTAAGCTAGAGTAATGGCTCTCAGTTGCATGGATAAGAGAAATGGGGTCTCATCATGAGACAACCTTCTCATTTCCGCTAGGTGTTTGTGGGTGACACTGTCATTATCTGGATACCATCCTAAGGCAGTGGCCTTCAACTTGTTCTTAAATTATGAAATAAACAAAGAATGTAAAAATAATTGGCTTGGAAAAAGTGCATTGTAAACGAAGGTACCACACACCCTCTACAAAAGCACCCATGAATGAGACACTACAACCCCTTGTATGTCATGAACCCCATGCCCATTGAGTCTTGACCCTTAACCACTTCACCCACTTTACATGGCTTAGAGAGGGATCTATTGGAAACACTCCTTGAACTAGGGAAATATCTACTCAATAGGACACCTCGTCAACCCTCCCATATCCAAGTTTGACAAGTCGCATAATGTCTTTGAACACCTAATTGTTTGACATGGTAATCTTTGATGCACATGCTTAGGTGGCTCATTTATTTATTGGATTTACTTATCATGATGTTATGACTTGAGATCCTTGGAGGGTGTGCTTGTTTGTCTTTGCAGGACCTAGTTGGAGGATAGTTTTGGAAGAACAAGCCTAGATTGGGCTTCCGTGGGGCTTGAATCAAACAGGTAGATGCCAAGGGCCCACATGCCGGATGAGAGAGATCAAACTTTGAAGGCCTAGAAGATGACTTGGATGACATAACCTAGCCCCCACATGCCAAACATTCTACCTAGGAGAGGAAAAATGTCACCTTTAGAGGCATGACATCACCTTAGGGGGTTAGGGTTTGGTGGTGAGGTTGACATGCATTGGCACAAGGAAATTTTAAGGGGTTTGAGGTTTTGACCATGAAGGAAGTGACTTGGATGATTGACATGTGGCTTTGGGATGCCTTTCTACACTTCTCCATCACCAACGACCTTCTCCTAGTGCCAAAACGTCCCCTAAAGGGGTGATGTCTTTATAAACTAGGGTTTTCTTTGTGCAAAAAGTGAAATTAAAGTGAATTGTTTAATATTATTTTGTGGATCAAGCTCATACATACAAGTTCATATTGTTGCATAAGTTTTTTCTAAGAGAAGTAAAAGGGCTTACACCCTCTTAGCATTTCCTAGTGGACCTAGCTTTCCTTGAGGAGTAAGAGGATTTACACTTCCAAGGATTTAGTTTAGTCTTCACAGTTTTTTGACCCCACAACCCAATCGTAAGGAACTAATCATTTTTAATTTGCATTGGAGAGATAAAATTGTTGCATTGGGATATGTGAAAATACGAAGGAATTGTTAGCGATTATTTTTGTCATTAGGTGCAGAAGCACCCAGGTCTGCAGATTGCACTGAAAGTGCCCAAGCGCAGCACGAGAGAATCCCTATTTTTCCAAGTAGCGGCTAAAGCGAGTAGGCAAAATGTCGTCGGCAGCATCCAAGATCTATTTACAAAGCAGATCGACGGTCACCATGTTTTCGGAGCTACCCAATTGCCCAAGGTTTAGCGCAAGGGACAACTCTCGTATTTCACAGTAGGCTTGGGCCGTCCGATCCAACTGGGATAGGTGGTAGCCTGTCGGCATATCGCGAATCGGGGTTTCGGGGAACAGGGAGCCCTCAGCTCATTGCACTTGGAAGTGCCGATTAGCGAAACGCCAAAAGTGCCTTTGGCACCGAGCCCGTGGTCTCAGCCTTGGGTCATATCAGGCGAGCCTGTAAAGGGAGGGGTAGCCCCTTGTATAATAGCGACACCATCTTGGTCGTCCATCTGAAGGATGCTTGGCGCAAGATCTAGCCGCGTCGGTTTTCGACAATCGCAAGTTCGAAGGGTAAAAGTTTCGTATCACTGTGTATCGCGAAACCCCAAACCCCGAATCGCCGAAAGCACCCAGGGTCGGGCCCACAGTTCAAGGGACAGTCTCAGCCGTTCATCTGAAGCAGATACCTGGTGCGCAATCGAGCTCCTCGCCGATTCGCCCATCGCAAGTTCAAGGAGCAAAGTGCGGCATCGTCATATCCCCGATGCGCGAAGTAGCGAGAGCATCCAGGATCTGGGGCCCACAGTATCATCGGGAGAGCTCAGAGCCGTCAGATTTAAGGAGACGCGTGGCGCCTGCTCAAGCCATCTCGGCGATTCTCTCATCGCGATTTTAAGAAGCATGGATCGACTCTCTCTTATTCGCGAACGCCGAAATCATTTTGGGAATAGACACAGGTTCACGACCCGTGGTTACTTGGGAAAGAAAGGAGCTATGCAAAAAGGGGGGCCAAGGAAGTTGATCCTAGTCGCCAAAGGGATGATTGTGATCTCCATGCGTCATCTAATCCGACCTCGATCCTGGTTTTCACCTGGAGTTAATGGAGACAAGAAAAGGTGGTTGAAACCTCTCCTCAGGCATTAAGTGCAGAGTATGGATAATCTGGCAAGCGGTCTGCTCGAGAGGTCCTGTGTATCGATTTTCTCAAAGAATCCATGCCGAAGTCCTCGACTCAACAGAGAAGTCTACGCACGCTAGCCCATCACTTAATGGCTCAGCTACCCTCCTCACAGGAGTCATGCGTAGTTAAGGTGGCGCTTAAAGAAAGATGTCAGGATGAGTTTGGATGAAGGGACACCAAGCTTTGGGTGACCGGACACGCCTCTGTGAGGGAAATTTTCCTGAGTATATAGACTCAGTCTTTGTATTGTTGTAGGGATCGATGGTAGAGCGGAGCTCCCTGCTGTAAAGTTTTAACAGATATTCTAGTTTGTTGGTTATGCATCTGTATATGAGATTTCTTGTTTTATGACAAACAGTCTTTCTTACTCCATCCAATTTTCGTCTCATGCTAAGAGAGTTCGTGATTGACTGATTCGCGCGAATTATTGCAGTTATGTTATGATAAAAGATTTATTGTTGCATTATTGCATTCTCTGGCTTTGCGTTTGAACGTAAGAGGATATTGCGTTTGGATGTCTTCTTCTACAATCTGTTAGGAACTCGATGTTAATAACAGACCTCTGGTTTTCTCTTATATAAGTCTTCTGCCTGTTCACCCTTTACTACAACTCACTGTTTGAAGTTTATATAAGACCTCACTTACCTATGCATGCCTAGACTAGTTTTGGAGTTGGAATGATATTGTTTTGAGTTGGCTTCCATTCGGTCATCCCATCTATAAACATCATGACATAAAACTGATGGGCGTTGGGCTCTGCTCCTGTTAGCAATCCAGGAGTGACTTCCATCGCCAACATTTTTGGCATCATTGTCGGGGATGAAATTGAAGATTTTCCTCGGAATTGAACGAAATTGAGCCTCTGAATCCTGAAGGTGCATTGGGTGTCAGAGCCTTCGAAGATTGCTGCGGTGCACCTGGCGACTCCATTGTGACGACTCCACTGTGGCGAACCTGTCGCGTCAACTGTGGCTTTTAGAGGCAGACACACGCGGTCCCATCCTCAGCTGCCTCTAGCTACACCTGGACCTGATCGGGAGGCGGTTCTCGATAAAGGAAAAGCCTCTGAAGGAGAAGTCGCCGCCGAACAAGGTAACCCGCCGTCTCCCTTTGTAGAAGCTCCATTCTCTCCGCCTCAGTTTCCAGGCAGACCGTCTTCTGAAGTTTCCCGTTTCTTGAATTTCAGGAGTGTTCCTGTTGAGGTTGCCCCCCTAGTCTAGGATTAGAGGGAGAAATCCTTGTCACTCCCATCTCCTCTGAAGTTGTATCCTGGCATAGACCTACAACTGCTGAAGATTTCTCCACTCCCAGCTTTACCGCCTCTCCTTTTTCCACGGTCACCACTTCTGCACAAAGAGAAACATCCGTCGGCTTTAGCTCGCTATCCTTCTCCCTGAATCCCCTATTGTTTCCCACTGCCCTCAGAAGCTTGTCCCCAGTATCCCCTTTTCGAACTCCTTCCCCTCCGGGTTCTCCTTTGCATAATATCCCTATGGCAGGACCAAATCCCCCCATGACCAGAATGGAGGCCATTATAGCCGCTAGGTATGCTCCCCTCGTGCTAACTCAATAGATTAATGCCCTTCCAGCAGACGGTTGCCTCAAGCAGCTGCCTAAATTCACAGGCGAGGGGGACACATCTGCGGAAGAACACCTAGAAGCCTTCTACAGTTTTATAGACGATAATGTCATCATGCACGCAGATGTATGCATGAGGATTTTTGTCCATAGTCTTCAAGGCGAAGCTAGAAAATGGTTCAAGGCCCTGCCTCCTGGATCTATCAATGGGATAGAAGCGTTGGATGGTGCCTTTTTGAAACAGTGGGGAGATAAAAAAGATTTCGTGTATTACATGACAGAGTTTGGGTCTTTAAAGAGAAAAGAGGGGGAGTCTGTCTCCGACTTCTCCAAGAGATTCAATAAGATGTACAACAGAATCCCAGCTAAGATAAAACCCTCTGAAGCCTCCGCAAAGATCAGTTATGCTAGCACCTTTGATCCTGATTTTTTCCTCCTGTTGAGGGAAAGGAGAGCTACTACGCTGGCCCACATGCAGGATGCAACCGTAGAGGTAGAATCTAATATATTGGCCGCTAACCGACTCAGGAATACTGCCGGTAGAAACATATCTAAGTAGAGGCCTGAAGCTTCCCCATCCAGTTCCTCTCCCCTGCCCCTCCAGACAGATGAGACAACAAGAGTGCTAAAATCACTTTCTGTCAGCATGGAAAGGTGGGAATTAGAAGGGAAACCCGTCTACAGAAATCCCCAAAATGCAGATGGTAGAGGTTTCAGGAAGCCTAATAACAATGTGCCACAGGCTTTTCCTAGAGAACAAAGGAGCAGGGATAGAGACGATCAGAGGATTCAAACCCCTCTCAAGAACAACCTAGTATCTCATGAGGAGGGGGAGGAGATGGATGAACTCGACCCCGAGATCCACTGCATTGAAGAAACGTCCCTGTTTCCTCATCTGACTCAATCTGCATATGAAGAATCCCTTATCAACGCTCAAATCAACGAGTTGAGTAGAGGGGAAAGAGATGGCAACACTCCTAACAGATATAATCTCAGGTCAAGGAGGAAAGAAGGAAATTTTGACAACCAGGACCAATCCCCCGTAATGGAGAGGCCTACTAAAACTGCAGCAGCCACTACCAAAGAAAAGAAAGCTCAGAATGTTTCACTAGCGGCCAAAGAACCTGTCACGGAGGTAAGGGAAGTTCCTAAGCCTGCCCCTTCCTTCAATTTTGAGCATGAGATTCAAAAGATTAGAATCCATGTACCCCTGTCTGAGCTAGTTAAAAATGAAGATTTTAAGAGATCCCTCTCCAATATGTTGCAGTCTGACCCCCCTCAGCCTTCCACCGACTCAATAAATCTCCAAGATGAAAAGTCGGCAGTTGTCTTAGGGCCCATGGTAGAAGATAGAGATGATTCATCCCCTCCCTTCTACACGTCCCTGAACATACATGATAAAGTGTTGCATAACTGCCTCATGGATTCGGGGGCTTCCCATAATCTTATGCCTAGAATAGTTATGGAAGAATTGGGACTGGAGGTGACCAAAGATTATCATGATTTGTACTCTTTCGACTCAAGGAGGGTGCAGTGCCTGGGAGTCATCAAAGACCTAGTAGTTTCCTCATTCCAGCTGCCCATGAAGAGTGTGGTCATGGATATTGTGGTAGCTGATGTTCCCCCCAAGTTCGGCATGCTGTTGTCTCGATCTTGGATAAAAAAGATTGGGGGAACACTTCAGATGGATCTTACGTATTCTACCATTCCAGTTTTTGGAGGGGAACAAAAGAGGCTGTATAGAGAAGCTCAGTTGGCTTACATTGTCAGTGATGAAGCGAACCCCACCAATCACCCCATATTTGCAATTGACACCGATTTGGGGTCTAGCCTATTGCAGCTCACTGATGCTCCTGGAGAGCCTGTCCAAGTCTGAAAGCAGCCCAGTCTTGACTATCTGAATTCCCCTCCAGTCCCCTCTGTGTGGAAGATGTTTTTCGATGGAGCTTCTTCTAGCGAAGGCGCAGGCGCTGGAGTGGTATTCATTTCACCTTGTAAAGAAGTCATATCTCTGTCATACAAACTGGAATTCGAAACCACCAACAATGTGGCAAAGTATGAAGCTCTTATTCTGGGCATGAGGTCCGCGAAAGAAATGGGAATCAAAGAGATAGCGATATTTGGAGATGCCGAGTTGATCATTCAACAAATAAGAAAGGCATATCGCGCTAATAATCCCCGGCTCAGAAATTACAGAAATGAAGTATGGGACCTGATGGATAATTTCTTCTTGGCTTTTAACATTTCTTTCATTCCAAGGGGGGAAAATACTCTAGCCAACTCTTTAGCCGTATCATCCAGTTTGCTCAAGGTTCCTCTGCCTCATGGGATAAAAAGCGATGTTGAGATAAAATACAGGCCCTCTGTACCGGACAATGTCAACCATTGGAAGGTGTTCGAAGATGATCTGGAAATTGAAAGGTTTCTACAATCTGTGGACGAATTTTCTGCGTTGCACATTGACCAGGATCTCGATCTGGAAGGTGACCCTCATCCTGAGGAGTTTTTAAATAAGATTGCTAATCACCAGATCATTCAGCTGCCCAACAATCATATTCCAAGAGGACTTGTCCCTTTAGAAAGATTGTTCGATGGGAATGATGTGCCAGTAAAGGGAAATGTCTCAAATGAAGATGCCGACATAACCGAATGCAACATTGGTTCACAGGAGGAGCCTAGGTTCATCAAATTGTCAAGCAGTTTGACCAGAGAACAGAGGGCCGAATATACGCAGTTGTTGAGAGAGTTCGTCGATGTGTTTGCATGGACATATGAAGACCTCAAGACGTATGACACATCTGTCATTGAGCACAAGATCTCGTTGAAGGAAGAGGCTAGGCCATTCAGGCAGAAGCTAAGACAGATAAATCCCATGTTGTTGCCCATCATGGAGAAAGAAGTAAAAAAGTTGTTGGATGCACAAATCATTGTCCCCTTGAGATATTCCGAGTGGGTGGCCAATTTGGTCCCAGTAAGGAAGAAAAGTGGAGAAATCAGGCTCTGTGTCGATTTCAGGAACCTGAACAGAAGCTCAAAGAAAGACAATTACCCCCTACCTAAGATGGAACACATACTGCAGAGGGTAACTCGTGCATCCAGGATATCCATGATCGATGGGTTCTCTAGCTATAATCAGATATCAGTCATGCCTGAGGACAGGGAGATGACAACCTTCACCACTCCTTGGGGCACATTCATGTATGCCAAGATGCCATTTGGACTAATGAATGCAGGAGCAACATTTCAGCGAGCCATGGATATAGCCTTCATCGGGGAGAAGGACCAGTTTGTGGTGATCTATCTCGATGACATCACAGTCTTCTCCGGCTCAGACAAGGAACACCGCCGCCACTTGAGGAAAGTTTTCATGAAATGTCGGAGGTTCGGCCTGTCCCTAAACCCCAAGAAATCTTTGTTCGCTATGCAAGAAGGGAAGTTATTGGGACATATAGTATCAGCAGAGGGAGTGAGAATTGATCCCAGCAGGGTGGAGGCAATTCAAACCTTGTCACTTCCCAGGTAAAAAAAAGAGGTTCAGGCCTTTTTGGGGAAAATTAATTTTCTAAGGAGGTTCGTCTCAAATTTTGCCGAGCTAGTGAAACACATCACGGCCATGCTCAGGAAGGGAAACGAAGTGAAATGGACCGCTGAGCCCAGGGAATCTTTTGACCAAATAAAAAGGGCACTAACTGAGGCACCTGTGTTGATTGGTCCAGATTATTCCAAGTCGTTCCTAGTTTTTTCTTTTGCTTCTTTCAATACGGTAGCAGCAGTGTTATTGCAGAAAAATGAGGAGGGGCGAGAGCATCCCATTGCCTTCTTCAACAAGGCATTAAGAGACGAAGAGATCAGGTATGAAATCATGGAAAAACAGGCCTATGCCTTAGTGAAATCTCTCAAAGCTTTCAGAATCTACGTCTTGCATTCGAAGGTGACAACATACGTTCCTTCAGCTTCCGTAAAGGACATTCTTGTATAGCCAGACATATATGGGAGAAGAGGCAGATGGATAGCAAAAATTATGGAATTTGACTTGGAAATAAAGCCCACCAAGTTGGTCAAGGGGCAAGGTCTAGCCAGGCTACTGGCTGAATCCAATTGTGAAGCCTTGGGAGTTAGTTTCATCAACGCTCGATCAAGAACTCAACAAGCCGAGTTGCCCAGCCAACGCTCCCAAGATGGCTTATCGCTGGCAGATTGTGCCTGGTATCGTGACATTCTGTACTTTCTGCAGGAATTGAAGCCTCCAGATGGAATGGGTAAAAGCAGGGCAAGAGCTTTAAATCTCAAGGCGGTCAGGTATTGTCTCATTGAGCAAGTTTTTTACTGGAGAGATCCTTTGGGGATGTTGCTGAGATGTTTGAACCCACCAGAAGCCTAGAAAGTTATGTTTGATTTCCATGAAGGCCTTTGTGGGGGCCATCATTTCTGGAAGACCACAACTCATAAGATCCTCAGGGTTGGATATTACTGGCCTACTTTATTCGCTGATGTCTGCAGAGGAATCAGAGCTTGCATTAAATTTCAAAAGTTCTCAGGAAAGCAACAACTCAAATCGCTGCCATTGAAGCCTATAGTATCTCCAACACCTTTTCAGCATTGGGGGTTGGACTTCATTGGAGAAATTCATCCTCCCTCAAGCGGACAACACAGATGGATCCTGACAGCAACAGATTATTTCACCAAGTGGATAGAAGCTGTCCCCACCAGAAGCGCATCACACAAAGTAATTATCAGCTTCCTGGAGGATATCATAGCTAGATTTGGTTGTCCCAGCAGGATAGTCACGATAACGCTGCTTCTTTCAGGTCTGAGCCTTTAATTAAGTTCTATGAACAGTTCCAGATCTCACTAATTCACTCCACCCCCTACTATCCCCAAGGAAACAGTTTAGCAGAGTCCTCCAACAAAAGCCTGATAAGGGTCATTAAAAGACTATTGGAGGACAACAAAAGGGCCTGGGATTCAAAGTTGAAATTTTCCCTGTGGGTTGATCGAGTAACAACAAAGAAATCTCTGGGCACTTCGCCTTTTCAGCTGGTCTACGGAACATAGGCGGTTTTTCCTACTCAGCTCGCCTTACATGTGGCAAAATTCTTTCAAGACTATGAGGGAGAACCAGATCATATGATCAGAAGGATTCATCAGATAGTGGAAGTGCAACAGATCAGAGAGCAGGTGAGGACCACAAATCATAGTCATTAGGAAAAAGTCAAACAGGCTTTTGACAGGAAGGTCAGGAAGAAAGAATTCGAGATCGGGGATTTGGTATTTAAGTGGGATGCCCTAGGCAGGACAAAGGAAAACACAACAAGTTTGACGCCCTCTGGATCGGCCCCTTCAAAATCCCTGAGGTTTTCTCAAACAACACGTACAGGTTGCAAGATCTGGAGGGTGAAGAGGTTTTCAACAGCCCAGTGAATGGGCATTTTCTGAAAAAATGTTTTATTTGAGCCTTAGACGGCTACCTTGTTTGTAAATACTATCTTCTAAGTTCTTTGTTTATTTTTCTTTTTGCATGTTTAGGCTTAATAAGTGACTCCATAGCCCAATAGCAAGGCACTGAAGCTGCAGAAGGAGTTCTTAGAGCATCGCAGGGACGACTCTATCCCCCATGGAGCCTAATGTTAGCGATTATTTTTGTCACTAGGCGCAGAAGCACCCAGGTCTGCAAATTGCACAGAAAGTGCCCAAGCGCAGCACGGGAGAATCCTTGTTTTTCCAAGTAGCGGATCAAGCGAGCAGGCAAAATGTCGTCGGCAGCATCCAAGATCTATTTACAAAGTAGATCGACGGTCACCGGGTTTTCGGAGCTACCTAATTGCCCAAGGTTTAGCGCAAGGGACAAATCTCGTATTTCACAGCAGGCTTGGGCCGTCCGATCCAACTGGGACAGGTGGCAGCCTATCGGCATATCGCGAATCAGGGTTTCGGGGAACAGGGAGCCCTCAGCTCATTGCACTTGGAAGTGCCGATCAGCAAAACGCCAAAAGCGCCTTTGGCGCCGAGCCCGCGGTCTCAGCCCTGGGTCATATCAGGCGAGCCTGTAAAGGTGGGGGGGCAGCCCCTTGTATAATAGCGACACCATCTTGGCCGTCCATCTGAAGGACGCGTGGCGCAAGATACAGCCACATCGGTTTTTGGCAAACGCAAGTTCGAAGGGTAAAAGTTTCGTATCACTGTGTATCGCGAAACCCCGAACCCCGAATCGCCGAAAGCGCCCAGGGTCGGGCCCACAGTTCAAGGGACAGTCTCAGCCGTTCATCTGAAGCAGATACCTGGCGCGCAATCGAGCTCCTCGCCGATTCGCCCATCGCGAGTTCAAGGAGAAAAGTGCGACATTGTCATATCCCTGATGCACGAAGTAGCGAGAGCATCCAGGATCTGGGGCCCACAGTATCGTCGGGAGAGCTCAGAGCCATTAGATTTAAAGAGACGCGTGGCGCCTGCTCAAGCCATCTCGGCGATTCGCTCATCGCGATTTTAAGAAGCATGGATCGACTCTCTCTTATTCGCAAATGCCGAAAGCGTTTTGGGAATAGACACAGGATCACGACCCGTGGTTACTTGGGAAAGAAAGGAGCTATGCAAAAAGGGGGGCCAAGGGCGTTGAGCCTAGTCGTCGAAGGGATGATTGTGATCTCCATGCGTCATCTAATCTGACCTCGATCCTGGTTTTCACCTGGAGTTAATGGAGACAAGAAAAGGTGGTTGAAACCTCTCCTCAGGCATTAAGTGCAGAGTATGGATAATCTGGCAAGCGGTCTGCTCGAGAGGTCCTGTGTATCGATTTTCTCAAAGAAGCCATGCCGAAGTCCTCGACTCAACAGAGAAGTCTGTGCACGCTAGCCCAACACTTAATGGCTTAGCTACCCTCCTCACAGGAGTCATGCGTAGTTAAGGTGGCGCTTAAAGAAAGATGTCAGGATGAGTTTGGCTGAAGGGACACCAAGCTTTGGGTGACCGGACACGCCTCTATGAGGGAAATTTTCCTAAGTATATAGACTCAGTCTTTGTATTGTTGTAGGGATCGATGGTAGAGCGGAGCTCCCTGCTGTAAAGTTTTAACAGATATTCTAGTTTGTTGGTTATGCATCTGTATATGAGATTTCTTGTTTTATGACAAACAGTCTTTCTTACTCCATCCAATTTTCGTCTCATGCTAAGAGAGTTCGTGATTGACTGATTCGCGTGAATTATTGCAGTTATGTTATGATAAAAGATTTATTGTTGCATTATTGCATTCTCTGGATTTGCGTTTGAACGTAAGAGGATATTGCGTTTGGATGTCTTCTTCTACAGTCTGTTAGGAACTCGATGTTAATAACAGACCTCTGCTTTTCTCTTATATAAGTCTTCCGCCTGTTCACCCTTTACTACAACTCATTGTTTGAAGTTTATATAAGACCTCACTTACCTATGCATGTCTGGACTAGTTTTGGAGTTGGAATGATATTGTTTTGAGTTGGCTTCCATTCAGTCATCCCATCTATAAACATCGTGACATAAAACTGATGGGCGTCGGGCTCTGCTCCTGTTAGCAATCCAGGAGTGACTTCCGTCGCCAACAGGAATCAACTTGTTCAAATTGCTTTCTTTCTTTGATGTTCTAGGCTTGTTTTTGCCCCTAGGGCCTCTCAATTGAATAAGTGTTTCTTATTGTTGTTATACATTTATACTACAACCATTAGGGCTGCAACAAACTCTCTTTTTCACGTTCAATTTCTCACTCTTTTACCATTGGAATTAGTTGGAAAGTTGCTATTATAAATCTATTTGATGTTAGCTTTTGTTGGGCAATTTTCTGGCTGATTTCTTGGGGTAAATGTTGCTACTGTAGAAAAACAATGCTACAGACACTTGGGTGTCATAAATATGCTTTGAAAACTTGTCTTTACAACCATCTAAATACTACTAAAGTTTTGCTAAAGTGTGGAGAATTTATCTACATGTTTTATGCTTCATAACTCAACTAATCTTCGATTCTTTAAGTGGTTAAATCTGTAGTAGTTACTTGATTTCATTTCTGATATATATTTCTGATTACAGCTGCAATTAGGGACAACAATATTAAATTGCTTTTCCACCTAACATATACTCCATATAGTTGGTTTTTATTGTGTCTTGGGCAGGTACAATCACTTTGGCAGGTACCCAAAGACTTGGCAGCCTTAAAACCTTCTAGAGACAAGCCATCAAAGCCACTTTCCTCTTCCCTTATTTTTCCTTTAGGGGGACACTTCTCTTCCTTCCTTTCCATCCATCTCAATCCCCCCAGGGTCATCGGGATCCCCTCCTAGAATGACCTAGTCACCCTAGAAGCGTGGGACCTATATTGAGGTGACATCAGGTATAATGTCCCATAAGTTGTCGCCACTTGGTGGTTGGGTCAAGCTTTTCCCAACCTACAACTTATGCAATAATAGTCCCAAATCTAGTTAGATGGTGTACACTTCATTACCTTGAAAATATCATATTATGATAGGCCACTCAATATAAAATCTATTGCTTTTACATTTTTTCACTTGAATCCTTCTTAGCTTCATCTGTATAACCTTTTGTGACTGATTCCCAAATACCAAACCCAAGGGCCTTCAAATATATCTTCATTCTTATACTCCATGATGCATAGTTTGTTCCATTGAACAAAGGAGTTGTGTTTGTAGGGAGACCTTCCTTACAATCCATATGTGTTTGGGATCTACCTTCTAGTGGTTAAACTGTCTCTTAAGGAACCTACTCTAATACTAATTGTTGAACTTATGCTTATACTAAGAAGGGGGGTGAATCAATATAAGATACTTTTTACTTTGTTTAACCATTCATTAATAATTCATTAGCTCGGAAATAATAATCACATATAAACTCAAATCATAATGCACAAAGTTTAACATGGAAAGCCAATTGAGAGAAAAGCATAAACTTATCTTTTTAAATGTTTGTAGGCACCAACCTACTGTTACAAAGATTGTAGGCACCAACCTATTGTTACAAAGATTGTAGACACCAACCTACTGGATACACCAATATACTTAAACGAGCACCAACTCAACAAGATGTAGGCACCAACCTATTGAATACACCAATCTCTCAACTGAGCACCAAATCAACAACACCTATAGGCACCAACCTATTGTTACAATATTTGCAGGCACCAACCCGCTGGATACACCAGTCCCCTCACCTGAGCACCAACTAAATAAGACTTGTATAGACACCAATATAAGATCCTTATAGAAAAATTACTTCTAACTTCACCTACATACTTCATTCCACAAAAAATCCTTCAAATCCTAGTCACATGTAGCCTTCATGCCCTGACAAGCCTCATAGCATCATTCCCAAAATATGATCCCAGACTGCAACATCACAACCTCAAAAAAATGCACATTACAACATCAAAACCTCAAAACAATGCAAATTACAACATCTCAACCTCAAAACAACACACATTGTAGCATCACAAGTCTTCAGTCCTTCATAACACACCTTAGGAACAAGAAAATCCCAAGAAGACTCATCTTGCACACCTTTAGACCCCAAAAAGACACCTCAGCTCCTTTAGCGAACCTCAAATCACTTTTGTGCACCTGAGACTTGATCTCTTTATTGGATACTCTTCAAATACAGACATATATCCTGTATTTATAGTATTTATGTCCCCACTTTCATGTTTGACCTGTAAAGACTAGCTGAGTCAACCTCAATTTTCTAGCTAGGTTGTCGAATGAAAAAAATCATATCTCCTCATTTGTAGGGAGTTAGAGGGAATTCCATATACCGTTGGAAAGGTATAGGAATGATATTTCCAACCATATAAACTATGCTCCAATTTAACTATCTATTTAGGGTAAAAATTCCTTCAAATATAGGGTATCCAAAATGAGCATCAAAAATCCAAAAATAATATTTCCAACAATCTCCATCTTGCAATCTTTATCTTGGAAATTTGTAGTCTCCCTCTGTCTTTGACATCAATGAAAAAATATTTCCAATACATATCCTGCACATCAACGAAGATTATCATTCAAATAACTTCAAAGCTTACAAGGGCCCCCTTACTGGGAAAATGGCCCAATTAGAAAAAGAGACAAAGTACATCAAAGCCTATATAGCTGATATGTTGCCAAAATTGTTGTATGATCTTGTACGGTGACAACGCAAATTTTACGTTGATACCTGCTCTATTTTTCATGTCCTGTAACATAATACTCACGCTATCTATGTGACCTGTACCAAAATACCCGCACTGTCCCGCGACAGCCTAATATTTATGCTGCACACTTGCTCTCTCTCTTCGTTTGGTCTAGATCTCTAGATGGAAGTCCTTCTCCACCGACCCAAGATATATTTGAATCATAGTCCTTCGTGATCCAATACTTGAGTATAAGTTTTTATTTTCTCTTGTCCTATATCCTCTTAAGTCACAGTCCTTCGTGACTCCAACAATTAAGCAAAATTCCTTCTTTTCTCCAAAGTGAATGGAATCGGCTCCACACTGGAAAAAGTACGTCTTTTCTATCTATGTGTGAAAAGTATCTTCTCCTTCACCCTTGAAAGGATTTTATAAGATTGAGTTACGACCTAAACCTAATCTCCAAAGTGATTAACGGTTGAGATAACTTCTCACCTCACTTGATATCAATGGCTATTATTTAATCCACTAATGCTAATTAAAGCATTTCCTTAAATAAGACTCAATTCACTAATAAAAACACTTTACTTTAATAATTCCTTTAATTAAAGTAAAGTCTCAAGGTAGAAGGATTTTGGTTGACTTCCACACATCTAGACACTTGGACCCGTGTGGAAATACCTGTCTAATGCTACCAAACACCAACAACTAACTAGAATTTCAACCAACCTTTTCCACCCAACCACACTAGGGTATTCTTCTCCACTCAAGTTCCACCCAACCACCCTAGGGTATTCTTCTTCACTTGAGTCACACCAAGATACATGGCATCAAACCAAGGATAAACACAAGTTTGGACTACACACTAGTGGCAAAGGTACATCTATTAGCTTTGGTAAGCATTTTTTTACCCCACTGGGGAAGCAATAATGAGTAGTTTTTTCTCCACCGAGAATGATTGCTTAAATGAGACTTTTTGGCCATGCTCACCAATTCATGGCACTCATAACTATCTAACTAAATTTTGGTTGAGTTTTAGTAATGTTTCTCTTGCCCCTTAAGCCCATGGGCTTCATTTGGTATTTATAAGCATTTCTCGGAATACCACCTAGCACCCATGCAAAAATAACTATTTTTTCAATTCCAAATTCATGAATTATAACCCACTTAAGTGTCATGTGCATTTTTTTATTTTTATTTTTATTTATTTCTTTTCCATTATTCACCCATGCCTAGGTGTCATGTTAGGAATATTTTTTCCTTTTTTAATTTTCAATAAAAAATAAATCCGCTTTTTCATTAAAATATTAATTTTGTCAAGTTGCCATTTAAGAGTATTTTAGTCGAAATTAATATGAGTCATGGGGTGATGTTATTAAAACCTAGTCCCAACCTTGAATTTGGTAAGGATCTCTAGCATGTCGAGGAATGATGACTCCACATATTCATGGCATGCCCCCCCCATTCTCGTTCCATGAAGCATGTCTTGTTCCATGATGGGAATTCTTTGGGTAAACATTCCATCTCTACCCAATTCATATGCATATCCAAAAAGAGATTCCATGTCTCATATTGGGACTAGGTAGGCATGTCCCCCTTATCCCTCCCATAATATCTAATACCAAAACCTTATTGGTTCATCCCACACCCATATGTTAGCTAGCTGGCAAGGCTTAACATCTTTCACACATATCAACACACACATCACATATTTTTTCTTATAAAATCACAATAACTCATCAATTTATTACATGCAAGTTATTAAATCACATCCATTATCGATGGAGGAAATCCAACCTCATTAGGATCATAGAAACTTGGATCCCATCCTTGATCCCATATCACATGCATACATGTTCCATCACAACCTGGTGATCGGTTACAACATTGATCACAATTAGACATATAGCTCATGCCGTAAGTATATCACAATCATTAGGATTCATGTTATCCTCATATGAACATTCATGGTCAATGGAGACTTATCCATCCACATTACCCCGCTTCTAGGTCATGGAAAACGACACCCCATTGGATTTTCTCATGTACATGGTCATTATGATACAACTGAGTACATGATTAAAAATATTAATAGGGCACATGATAAAATGTAATATGGGACATCAATATCATAACTCCTATTGACATCATTCACACATGGTATAATCAAACATATCATACATAAACATATACTAGAAAGTATACATCATTTATGCCATAACATCAACACATGCATTCATATTCATTTCTAACAAAACATAAACACAACAATTTCCCATCAAACAAGTGGTGTATATCCATAACATATGTGTTACACATCAAAACATCAACTCTTCCCATCAAACAAGTGGCGTATATCCATAACATATGTGTTACACATCAAAATATCAACTACTTGCAGTGGAAGGTTAGAATCACAAGGGTTTTCTAGGAGAACTAGTTGTGGTCATTTGCGAATACCATCGTGCTAGTACCCGCATCAGATCCCATGAAGTGAAGGAAGCCTAGACTCAGAGTTGGTGCAGATAGCCCTCAAAGGCTTCACCAAGGAGTGGGAGGTTTTCGTGAAGTGCGTGGTGGGGAGAGAGAAGTTGTCTAACTGGAGCAGAATGTGGGATGACTTTACACAGGAGGAGATCCAGGAGGGGTCTCAGGAGAAGGAAGTGGATGGTGCAGAGGACAAGAACGTTGCTCTTGTGGGAAAGAGCAATGAGAATAAGAAGGACATGAACAAGGTGAGATGCTAGCCACTACGCTAGTCAGTGTTCGAACAAGAAGGAGAAGAAGTCAAAACCAAAGGTTTCAACATCAACAAAGATTATAGAGTTTGTTGAGAGACATGAAATGGAGTTTTCTCTCATGACTGGTCCCTTGGGCAGTGGTTTCCTAGTGTTCAAGGACATTGAAGTGTGGTTCGTGGACAATGGAGCTTCCCAACATATGACAGGGATGAGGCTAGTGTTCCTGAGTCTTTCATAAACAGATTCAGACTGTTGTGTGGGTGTTGGTACCGGCCCACGACTTGTAGTGAAGGGGGTTGGAAGTGTTAGATTCCAACAAGAGTCAGGAGGCTTTCTAGAGGTTGCCGGAGTATTGTATGTTCTAGAGATGATGGTTGAATTACTCTCAGTGTCAGCTCTTGAGGTTGATGGATTTAGAGTGGCATTCTACTGTGGCCGGGTATTTCTATATCATAGGGAGCTACTCCAGACACAACAATGATGCTTGGTGTCGGGTATGAGAGGTTGTACAAGTTGTTGGGTCGACCTGTGTTGGGGTCCAAAAGATTTCTGGATTCAAATTCTATGTTCAAGAGTGGGCAGGTTGCATGAGAGAGAGAGAGTTGATACCGGGGACTCATTCCTCTTCCGGGACTCTCAAAGGACTCAACATGCATGAGTCGACGTGGATGGATTCTCAGGAGAGTGTGTTGTCTCCTAGGAGCATGTCGTCAGTTCATGGAACAACAGAGGTAACAACAAAGGCTTCCAATGCAGTGAGAGTAGTGGCTTACTATTCAGAGGGAGCATAGACTTCTGGTACGGAGGGAGAAACTATGGCAACTAATGAGTTGGAGATAGGTTCTGGTGGTGATACCAGAAGTACCTCTCTCGCTAAGAGGGAGTGTTAGAATTGGTAGCACATAGGTACTTCTGCACAGGCAGTGCCCAACATACAGAAGTGACTGAGCACAATTCTCCCTAGTGACTTTATAATGTGTTTTTATAAAGTAACTTTATAAAGTGATTTTATAAAGTTGGGCCTTTTATTTTTTAAATGTAAAAGTGACTTTATGATTTTATGGGTCACTTGACTTAAGTGACCTCAATGGATGATTAAGTTGTGACCATTAATATCAAGGGAAAGTGAAGAGTCACTCAAGGGAGATCAAGGGTTAGAAGAGTTACATTTTGAAAGTGCTTAAAGGCAGCTCATGAGGGAGAGACAGGGTGCACACTTTGAGGAGAGCTTGAGCGGGAAGGTGAAGAGTCACTTTTCTCAAGAGATAGATTGAGCTCATGCATAAGTGAGAGTAACAACAAGAGGAGGGCACATTCTCCAAGGGAAATAGGGAGGTTTGTACAACTAGAGGAGGGGCATGCTTTCCAAGGAAGGAGAGGGTCCATACAACTAAAGGAGGACACAATTTCCAAGACGAGAAGAGGGCACGATTTTCCAGAAATTGCAGCATTAAATGTTGAGTTGACAACGGTTAGAAAAGAGGTCGTACAACTGCATAGAGACACATAAATCAAGGCAAGAGGATGGCACAATTTTATAAGTGTCTTGCTGTACAAAATTAGTGCAGAACAATACTACTTAAGTGCACATAATTTGAGGTTGTATTTGTTGTTAAAGGGACTATACATTGCAAAAAATGAGGTCCGTTTTGTGTTGTTTTTAGCACACAAATCGAGGAAGTCTGTTGGCACATATTTCTAGAATTTATTGCTAATGTTACTTATTGTTGTAAACTCTGATATGAAACTTCTCTGAGCTCAATAAGAATTATCTCCTTAAATTGTCATTTTTCTATGGATTCTTCCAAGGGGCATAGCCCATAATTTATGGTGCCGAATGTGTTATTTTGTCCGTTATGAATTATTTCCGCTACTAATTTAGTTTCAGATCTATGTAATTCAATGTTTCTGCTCATTAAGTACAGTTCAGAATTGGGTTTATTGCTTTACTATTGAAGCTTAATAGGAGGTTGAAATCTGAAGTATGACATAATGTATTTCTAAGCTATATTTTTAAACAATATGCTCCTCATCTTCCATTGTCTCAATGATGGCACATAACTTGTAATGATTACAAAAATCTTGATAATTTTTTATCATGATGTATCCATGGTTGAGGTTAAAGAGTAATTATATAATCTCCAATCATTTAAATGAAGTCATGGTCCTTGTTATAAGATGCCAAGGTTAAGTATGTATTTTATATTTAATGATGTCTTAACATTATTGATTTTTTGAAGTCAATTAGGTGTAGCTTGAGTGTTGAGAGGAAAGTTGTTATCCTCCATACTATAGTTTAAATCCCACTTTGTGACATGCTTTCTCTCTTTGTGAGCCAATTGTTGACTATTTACCTGGACTTACCTTGAGTACCATCCTCAAAATGAGAGGAAATACTTGATGGGTTTCCTTGAGAAATGCATTTCATATATATATATTGTAAAATTTGAGGATAGATAGATAAAATTTATACACATAAGTACTAGAGATGCAAGGTTCAAATCTTTGCATTTCATGTTAAAATGAGTATTTATAGCACATTAATGTAAAGTGTGGGTTCATAGCTTCCAATTGAGCATTCAAAAACATTTACAAACATACAAGAGGAAACTACATATTTAGTAAACAACCACTTTCATTAAGGGTTAGAGGTTAGATAATAGTATTGAATTTTTTTATTTTTATTTTTGAAATGTTTCTAGTCACAAAAAATACTTTAGAAATAACTTAATGGTATATGAAAATTATTCAATAATTTTAACCATTTCTAGAGATATATATCACAAATTTTCTACACATTTTTTAAAACTATAAATAAGTAATATGGAGTAAATGGACAACCTTATTTTTATTTTGATAAAAAAACTATCTCATTTAACATAAATATATTTATAAGTTGTAATTCTACTTCCATCTCATAAAACTTTACTCATAAACCTCTTTTCAAGAAGAATTTTAACCTATTCTTAGATAATTCAAAATTAAAAAAAAGAAAAAGAAAAACCTTATTCATAAATGTATCTATGAGAAGAGTTATGACCTATTCTTACATAATTCAAAACTATAAAAAAATAAAAATGATCTTAATATGGAAATTGAGTTTATAAATTAATGAACACAAACTTCAAAATTTGAAAAAAATAAACATAGAGAAAAGATGAATGAAAAAATTAACTCACATTAGAAATTGGGTTTAAGTTTACAAATTAATAGACTCCTTCCTTAGCAATGGTTAAATTTGACAAGTATTTACCTATTTTTGTTTTATTTAGTTGTCATATAATGACATTTTAAAATCTACCCATAGGCTAGTTCAACAGGTCACAGACAAACTAACAAAACTAAAATAAAATCTACAAGTGACATCTACTTAATTCTTAAAACCCTCAAATTAACAACTTATACGTAAATTATATATATATATGTGTGTGTGGGGTCATTACTTCAACAATATTAAAAAATTTCTTGAAACTAAAGCTTAAGATGATAGGTTTCATATTATCTTCACTACACTGTAACCAAATCACGATAACAACGTTTTTCAATATCCTAACAATAATTACTCTAGTTCTAATGGTAGACAAATCATGATAATTGAGAATATCCTTCATTAATAGAAACATTATTGAGTTAGCAAAAATAGCTATATTTATTTGTAAACTTGGAAATTGTATATTTCATATAATAAATAATGAACAAAAATAAATAGAAACATTATTGAGTTAGCAAAAATAACTAGATTTATTTTATTTGTAAACTTGGAAATTGTATATTTCATATAATAAATAATGTACAAAAATAAATATAAAACACCATGCTAAGAGCAATTAAAAAAAAGCCTATCGTCATTTTTTTTATAACTAATGGGTAGGAGTGCCCCTGATCGGTAGTGATATTCCCATGCCGCAGTTCAACTAGCAATATATATATATATATATATATATATATATATATATATATATATATATATATATTAACTCTTAGTGAACCGCCATGACCATATATATCGACCGGGATATTAAACCAGTCCCAAAGTTTTTCCATTTGGGTCGATTCAAGTGATTTTATGCGTATGGTTGAAGTTTGGCAATCTAAAACGTCATCTCGATTTCCAGACCTGTTGAGCGTAATGTTCGTTTAAAAAATGAACTTGGTCAGCATGCACTTTATAAGGTTGGGTCGGAGCAGTAGATTTTGCATTGTTTTCCTGTTTACATCATTCTCTTTTCTGCTTAATGTATGCTTTGCTGCTGCAATCAAAATGCAGTTCAGTGAATTACCAAACATCCCCATGTTTGGTATCCTGGCGAATTGCTCACGATTTTGTGAAGGGAACAAAAGTAGCAGAAGCTAGAAGGGCAATTTTTAAGCGAGGCAATCGTCCAATGCAACTGTTTAACATTGTGATGCAGCATACGAGTGATGGCAGGCAAGTTTACACCCTTATAATTCAATAACCTTCAATATTTTCTGTTCCTTATGGGAACTTTTGATGTTATGGGAACTTTTGATGATCTGGGACTAAACGAACCAGACAATAAGCCATAGACACAGT
>ML815201.1:215527-225629 GCA_009831015.1 Picea engelmannii | reverse complement strand
TAGAACTAAGAACTAAGAAGAGACATCGAAATTTGAAATTTAATGAAGCTTACCTAGCATTTTAGTTTTCCTATCAGTTATAGCCATTTGAAAGCCAAAAGTCCCACCAAACATCCTATATATTTCCATTTCTTTGAAAGTCTTCGCATGTTCTTCATGACCTAGCACCATCCTCTCAAGACATGTGAGGAATCCATCCATAACCTCAACATCAAATCTAAAACCACATGAGTAAGAGAATGCGAGATTGAGGTAGATCCTTGCAACATGAATTGACCGATGAAGTGTATTGTTCCATCCTTCATCAATCACTCCCCATATCTGTAGTCGTTTCTCAAATCCATCATCTCCCTTGTCATCATAATAGGCACATATTGCTTCTTTGTCCCTATCCATGGCCTCATACAAGTAGCCCATTGCATGCTTGTCTCCATCAACCAATCGAAGAAACCTTACCAAAGGTTCGCTAATTGCAACCACCTCCTCCACTCTCACCCATAAGCTCTCTTGGTATGACACTAGCTTGCATATGGCCTCCCCCGCTGGTTTATGACTAAATGATAAATTATGCCACTCATCTGAAAGGAACATCATCTTCATGTCCCACACACACGCCAAGAGAGATCGAAGAGATATGAAGCTAGTGGCAAAGCGTGTGATTGCAGGACTCACCAACTCCCTATTATTTGTGAATCTTCTCATCAAGATAACTACAAATGCATGATTTTATATGAATTTTGTGATGCTCCTAGCTGATTCAACAATGTCCCTGATATAAGGAATTTTTCCCATATCCTCTAAAATCAAATCTATACTATGTGTAGCACAAGGAGTCCAAAACAAGGTAGGATACCTCTGCATAAGCATCCTACCTACAACAACATAGTTAGCAGTGTTGTCCATTATGATTTGGACAACATGTTGTAGACCCACCTCCCGAATGAACTCGTCCAACAAGTCACATAATAATGATGCATCTTTAACACATGCAAATTATTGTCCCCCTGGGACAATTAACCAAGAAGTTAAGAAGTGTCCTGCCCTGCTGGTCCATCCAACCATCTAACATCATGGTGCATCCAATGATTTCCCATGATGCCTTAAGCTCCTCCAATCTACTAGCACGATCGAGCTTTTGATTCTGAAGGATAGGGCCTAGGCCCTCTCAACTCCTCATAGGTAAGGGGCCTTGTACCCTGGGCTAACAATAGCAACTGCATCCAACATTGGTTGATAGAATGGGTTGTTCTTGGCAATGTTAAAAGGAATGTCACTCCATAAGAAACACTTACACACTAGCTTATCAACCTCTTCCTTCTCCTTTATTTTTACCATTGACCTGATAGAAGGTTGTGCGTCAGTTGTGGTTCTAGGAACAAAAAACGATCAGGTAGAAGGTGGAATTGGAGCAACTGCGGTCGAAGAAATAGTTTCAGTTCTAGTTCGCCCCTCCTCAGATATTCCGCCTCCTCCCCTCCAAATTAAGCTCTCATATCTTCCCCGTGTTCTCTGGCTATACCCATATCATCAAGAGCTTTGTTGGCAATACGCATGATTTTCGGTGTTGAATTTGGGTAAATACTCACTTCACGTCTCGGAATTTTTGCAAGGTGGTATTTCAGCCGGCTAATTCCCCCCATTATTCTCATCCTACACAACTTGGAATACAATATTTGTCTATTAATCCCCCCTCCGGTTCACCATATTCCCACATAGACTCCAATTTTCAATCTTCAAGTGATCAAACCTAGGGCACAAAAACAATGAAAACAAAATTAAAATCACCATTTAACTTTTGAAAAATCAAGATTCAAGATAATACAGTTTACAAGTAATACAAAATGGGGGAAAAATGATAAATTTGAAAAAAAAAAACCTATCATAAATTTGCAAAAAAAAAAGGTTGGAAATCAATCCACTCTCCAAAATAAATTGATGGTAGCTAATTAAAACAACCCCTCCCTAGCAAGATGAGGGAAACCTAGCCAAAATTAAAAACAAACCAAAAAAGGGTGTAAATTCTTTCCCATACTTGCAGATGCACCCTTGGTTGAGGGAAATCAATCCCAACTCCACAATGAACAGGTGAAGGTAGAAGAAATCCACTCCTTCTTGTCCTTGGATGAAGTCAAAATTGCTTCTTGCTCCTTTGCTCTCCAAATCCCAAAATTTGTTTGCAAAATGAGACTAAAGAACCCAAAAATCACTTTTAAAATGCCACTTTCCATGGGCTCTGCAACATTTACCATAGACTTGCGATATTATCGCAGGAAGAAAATGTTGCGATTTTTTCCGGTGATAATATCGTCGACCCTGAATTTGACAATAGTATCGCGATGTTGGTGATAACGTCACGATGTTGGTAACATTGCTACTAAGTACAATGGTGTTGATACAAAGTAGGAGTACCAAAAGTTCTCCTATATAAAGAACAAGAAGTGAAGCATGAGATCTATGCTAAAACATGGAAAACCTTCCACTTCAAGTGCAAGCGGCCGTAATGGGAGGGAGATGTATTGAGGGAAAGGATCCAGGTACTAGATTATGGTCCACTAGATCAATCTCTCCTAACATTTGAGGTCGAATGAAGAAAACTCCAGATAGAATGGTGTCCCGAGGAAGAGCTTGGGGAAGATCTGGACCACCTACTGTGTTGCTGTCTAGAAGAAGCACCCCACCGTTGATGTCTAGGTGATCTCGTGTGCCTATTGGTAAGGGATCTGGTTTGGCTATGTCTCTAGGAAAGGGGATTTGTCAGAGGCAATGCTACTATCAATTTGTCTCTTGGTGTCCTTAGCTGATGGGAGCACTGTAAGAAGGAAGTAATCCGTTGAGTGGGGTGGGTTGACCAGGATCTTTCTTTTGAGAACTTAGAGGTGTTCGCTAGGTTCTACCTTTCAAGTTCCATAGATATATGTTCGCACACTTTTACCACTAAACTATATCCGCCACGATTTGATTGTAACATACAGATCGATCTTTTGTCCAACCGATAGGGAGATGAGGAGTTATCAACCTCTATTGAAAGTTTCTATCAATCATTACCTCGTTTTCAAACTTCTTCTTTTTAATTACTTCCATGGTCATGCCTCATGGCACGACAACACCCGTACTATTGAAATGGTTCGTCGATAGACTGGTTCCCACAGGTGCTCCTTCCAGTGGCACTATAATCTTTATTCCTACATCTTTATACCCTCTCTAGTCTATCTACATCCCAGAGGATTCATATGCTCTATGGACGAATCGAAAGGTATAGTGTTGGTTGGAGCAAGCCGCCCTATTCTATTACCAAACATAATAGGGAGAAGCTCACCCGAAACTAGAGCTAAAGACCAGTAATCCGTTGAGTGGGATTTGGTATGGGAGAAGACTGGAGAATGTGGTCACAAAGTCTGAGGGCCTCCTGCATGTAAAGGGTTAGACATCTCTGGTTTGAGTATCGGAAGAAATGGGATAGGGTCTAGATCCCTCCGAACAAGGAATGAAATCTCCCACCGATCTCATAATAAATGGGGCAATGGCATATGAAGTGCTTCGTCTCAACCTCATGAAGATGATATAACTCACAGATCCTCTTTGCTTGTACAATCTGGTGGTTTGTCTGGACTTGAAAGCTATGTGAGCCCACTCAGAACTGGCCTAGGGGGGTACAAAGAGAGTGCACCCAATGATGAGATGTGTATGGGGGTTGGATAACGAGTCGTCCCTCACGTCTATGAAGTGTTCAACATAGAAGGCCATCTTCGGATGTGACTTGCCTTGGGGGTTTGTCCAAGTGACTTGCACAAACTGTTTGTAAATGTCATCCATGATGCTCTTGTTCAAATTTGGCCTAGTAGGTAGGAGGTGGCCAAGTGCATCCATGGAGTATTTAAATGGAGGAAGTCAATCCATTGAAATACCAACGGTGTCTAAAAGGTCTGAGATCCCAACAAACCAACACCTAGTGCGACCATGAGGACCTGATAAGGCAATGGATTCCGATGAGCGATAATCCAAGTATGGGTACTAATCTCAACCCATCGCTAAGTCGATAGAACTTTGAATGTGGTGTAGAAGTGAAACCGGGAGGAAAATAGTCTCAAGTTGAAAGGGTCAGGCACCAAACTCTGCAAGAATGACATGTTGGGGTACTGTCTACTTGCATCTGTTGATGCGTTGAAGGAAAAGGATTTGCACTCTCTCCACTGAAGCCCAATCGACCTCCAGTAAACAAGGCCCATAAACCTCTAAACCATAAAGAACTGTGGGTCGGATAAGAGAATCCATAAGGGACATCTTGGACGGAATGTCCTAAAACAGTGTTGGAAACACTGTTTCTCAAGAGTGGCTAAGGATCCATAACCTTGGTTTATACAAGGTTGAAGAGCATCCCGAAGATCGAAGGGAGGCCCTGAGAATTGTGTTGACTTTCTATAATTTGGCATACAAAGATTATAGCCAATAATTTATTTTAACTCAGAAATTATGCTTGCTGATATAAATCTGAAAATTACGCTAATAACCTACATGCTACAACTGAGTTATCTAGTCAGAAAAATAACAACAGAAACATACACAAAACCAAGCACATAAAAAATGGACAACACCAGAAAATACCATGGAAACCTTAGTGTGGGGAAAACCAACAAAGAGGGGCTTTATTGGCTTCAGAGGAAAGAGAAATTACAATAGAAAAAACTCGGAATTTCTTACAGCCGAAATTAGCTCACTATTCAGCAGTACAACCGAGCCAAGATGCGGCTGTACGACCCAACAATGTATGACTCGTACAACGATCTTTTGCTCAGAAAATCTGTTTGTACGACCTCTGATATTTCGACAATCTCTTGCTTATGTAGTACGACCGAAATTGGCCCTCTTCATTGTTGCTGTACGACCTCCTTCTGGCTGATTGATGCTTGTCATACAACCCTACTCTTCCTTGCAGATTCGGCCCAACCAAAGCACCCTCCTTCAGCTCTGCCCTTCCCCTCTTCCTCAACCAACAATGCCTCAGCCTAGTGCCCACTTCAACTCACTTGCTTAATCTCACAAATGAGGAATGTGTGTGTCCCTCATGCTCAACCCCTCTCTTTATCTTCCTAGCAACCACCTTTCTTCCTTGAGATGTGTGTGCCCAAATCTACCCTCAATGGCTCAAATTGAGGCACCCCCTTTTGGCCATACCTCACACTCCACTAAGGCATGCGCCCCACTAGGCGGGGTCCCATAAAGCACTCAACAGTGTGCCCCTCTTCCTGGGCCCCACAATCCACTCAAAACAAAATTTCTGCTGCATTCCTAACTTAGCCTTAAGCTAAGATAACTAGGTTGATCTGGGTTGTTTTATGTGTCCATCAACATGCCTAAGACACTTAGGCCCATGTTGAGACAACTCTTGAGCTACAAAACTAACACTCCCTCTTAGCGAGGGAGGTGTCTCCACCTCGATCAATCTCTGACCCGATCAAATTTGTTGCTCCCTCTGAACTGGAAGACCCTCCTGCTACCTTTGCTGCACTCTGATCTGATATCCTGTTTTAATCCATCAATGTCATGTCATACCAGCTGATAGTATTGACATTCTTGGATGAAGTCACTTGTCCATTAGACTTAGTCTCTAATACTGATCTATGATCCAAGATCCCCTTGGACCCCACTATAGGCTGTCCCAACACCTGTACATCATACCCTCCCTGATACCAAGCCTCACTACTACATCCTAGGTATCTGCTCCCTCTGATCGTTTGGGTACTTGTCCATCCACGAACATCACTGCATACCCCATATCCTCCAGAGCTGATACAAAGAGAAAATTGACCTTGAACTCTGGAACAAACATCACCTCAACCACCTCCAGAGAACCACTTGACTCTAGTTGGCATCTGACGCATCCAACCCCCTTCACTGCATGCATGGTACTAGCCCCACAACTCACATGCAAGTCTGAGCCCGTCCCTGAAACACTAAGTAACACCGATCTCATTCTCGTCATATGGCGAGATGATCCACTGTCCACGAACCATGCCCCAATGTCCTCCAACTCTGCAACACTGTTGCTCGAAAGAGAGGCGACCAGAGAAAATTCCTCCTCAAATTTCTTTGCAAACTCATCTATCTTAGTAGATGCTGTTGCTGCTACCTGTGCCTCCTTTTTCTTCTTGTTGGGACACTGGCTGGCATAGTGGCCAGTCTTGTGACATGCAATGCATTTCACTTTTCTCATGCCCCTGGAACCTCCTCCACTGCTCTTCTTCGCATGAAGAGCCACATTCGCCTCCTCTTCACTCTTTCGCTGGCTAGCCTAAGTGGCATCAACTCTCAACTCCTCGTGGGTAAAGTCGGTCCATAACCTCTCCCAATCAAGGAGTTTCTCCCGAGCCACCACTCTATAGACAAACACTTCCCACTACTTGGTGAAGCCATTCAAGGCTTTCCTCACCAACTCAGTCTAGTCCATGACCTCTCCAACAACTACCGGTTCATCATTGATCTGAATGAACTTTGTGAGGTAAGTAACCACTGACTCTCCCTTCACCATCTTCGTGCTTCTCATCTTCTCTTTGAACAACATCTTTCTACTCTGGTTATCAGATTGGTACAATTTTACTAGGGCCTCCCACATATCCTAATTGTCTTCTTGCCAGACGGATGAGGACTGATGTGGTTATTGACCACATCAACACTTATCGTCCTTGTCTTCACATCCTTATTGAGATGGGATGCTTGCTGTGCTGGATCAGTTGGAAGTACTGCCTTCCCTTTAGCAAACTCCCACAATCCATTCTCCTCCATCAACAAGCCCATTCGCTCCCTCCATGGACTGAAGTTTGAGGTGCCCTCCAGCCTGTCTTCAAACCTTAAGCCTGCATTGGCCATTTGAGTCAGCAACTCTGACTCCCACACACTTTCTGGTCACACGTCCCCTTGCTGATTCACTTCTTGGTCTGCACAACAAATAACTTGGCTCCTTTTGTACTTCGAGGCTGAGCTCTGATACCATGTTGACTTTCTATAACTCAACACACGGAGATTATAGCCAATAATTTACTTTAACTCAAAAATTATACTTGATATAAATCTGAAAATTATGTTAATAACCTACAACTGAGTTATTTAACCATAAAATAATAGCAAAAGCATACGCAGAACCAAGCACATAAAATATAGACAACACCAGAAAATACCCTGGAAACCCTAGTGTGGGAAAACCAACAAAGAGGGGGCTTTATTGGCTTTAGAGGAAAGAGAAATTACAGTAGAAAAAACTCAGAATTTCTTACAGCAGAAATTAGCTCACTATCCAGCAGTACGACCCAGCCAAGATGAGGCTGTACAACCTAGCAATGTATGACCTGTACGACCCTCTTATGCTCAAAAAATTGACCTGTACGGCCTCTGATTTTCAGCCCTCTTCTGCTGATGTAGTACAGCCAGAATTGGCCCTCTTCCTTGCTGCTGAACGACCTCCTTTTGGCTGATTGATGCTTGCTGTACAACCTTTCTCTTCCTTGCAGATTCGGCCCAGTGAAAGCGCCCACTTTCAGCTCTTCTCTTGCCCTCTTCCTTAACCAACAATGCCTCAGCTTAGCGCCCTCTTCAACTCACTTGAGTATCTCATGAATGAGGAATGTGTGTGTCCCTCACCCTCAGCCCCTCTCTTTATCTTCTTAGCAACCACCTTTCTTCCTTGAGATGTGTGCCCAAATCTACCCTCAATGGCCTAGATTGTGGTGCCCCCTTGATTGAGGTGCCTCCTTTTGGCTGGACCCCACACTCTACTAAGGCATGCACCCCACTAGGCAGGGTCCCACAAAGCACTCAATTGTGCGCCCTTCTTCCTAGGCCCCACAATCCATTCAAAACCAGAATTTTTGTTGCATTCCTAAGTTAGACTTAGGCTAAGATAACTAGGCTGATCTGGGTTGTTTTTTGTGTCCATCAACATGCCTAGGACACTTAGGCCCATGCCGAGACACCTACCGAGCTACAAAACTAACAAATTGTATCCCAAAATAAGTATAGGTGCTAGTGATCTGAATCTCCTCTCTAAAAAGTAAATGGTGGTCTAACATAACTTTCTTCGACCCGTTGAAGATTATCACCTTGGTTTTATTGGTTTTCTTCAACATGCCTAGGACACTTAGGCCCATGCTGAGACACCTACCGAGCTACAAAACTAACAAATTGTATCCCCAAATAAGTATAGGTGCTAGTGATTTGAATCTCCTCTTTAAAAAGTAAATGGTGGTCTAACATAACTTTCTTCGACCCATTGAAGATTATCACCTTGGTTTTTACCCAGGTTGATCATCAACTGTTGAAGATCACAAAAAAGTGCCAAAGCTTTTCGTTGTCTCTGTAACCCGCTCGTAGTTGAGGCCAAGAGTACCACATCGTCAGTGAAGAGTCAGATAGAAATCAAGACCTGGTGGAGGTGGCACCCATCACCATCCTGAATATCATCATGCAGAAAGGACTCAAGCTCATCAATGTAGATACCAAAAAGGGTGGGGGACTGAGGGCACCCCTGTTTGACCTCAATGGTACTTTTGATAAAGTCGGACATCCTATGTGTAGTGCGGAGACGACCAGGAACCGACTCGTATAGGCGCATAATGGTGATCAAGAGTGTCTCTGAATAGCTGATACAAGGCCTCATGGGAACAAAGTCGAAATCTTTCCGAAAGTCTACGAAGCAACAATAGATTTTCGAAGAGCGATGTTGTGCCTCCTCAATGATGGCTTGGAGTCAGTTGTTGCAATAGTGACATGCCAATTTAAAAAGGTTGTTGCAAAAGTGGTTTACTTATAATTTTTTTTTGTTTGTAAGATTAATCAATTGCAATTGGCTAACAACCCCATTGTATAAGTAATACAATCTAAGGAGGCAAAAAGGGATGGAGAATTCATTGATGAATGTATGCTTAGTTTATTCACTCTTAAGTGAGATTTAGAAATTTAGGATAACTATGTGCACTCTTAAGTGAGGCTTATAATTCCATGTTTACTTGTTCGCTCTTAAGTGAGCTTTATGAAGTAGTCTTTTGACTCATCGATGAGGGTCAACCCTATTCACAATTAGGTAAAGATAAAAAATTGGAATGCTAATTTCTAACTACTTAGTAAGATATAGAATTTCTAGTTCAAACATAATGATAGTGGTTAGAGTTCGGAATTCTCTCTAATGAAATTTGGGATTATAGTTCCTACCCTGTATATTTGCATATTTCTCTAAGTTGCTTCCGTAGTTGAGACAAATTGGCTATTTAATTTTACAATGATATCATTTGCAATTTTTTTGCTTTTGTGCCTATCATATTGTTAAACCTTTATTAAATGACGTGTGTGATGAATTTGTCAAGATACAAGTACATACACCTTGCATTATCAATTGATTTGATGAGGCTTAGTGTAAATAACATGTATTATATTTTTACTTTTCTATTTTGTACTTTATCCTCATCACTTCTGGGTGAGTTAATCTAAATTGATTACTCAACCACTTCATTGTATTTTGTTGGAGACATGGTCAACTTTGATTATTTTCCCAATAGTTTTGTACTACATATACAATAATACAAATGAATGTACACCATGTCTTTTGCTATATATAAACTATAAAATTGTGGGGAGGGTGATCAAAATTGAACATTTCTTCAATAAAGTGGGTGGGTGATCAATTTAGATTGTCACCCAAAAGAGACAAGAATAAAGTACAAAAAAAGAGTAGACATATAGTACATGTTAACACATGTTCACTAGACTAAATCTCTTCGCACTTAGATAACTAGGATTCATCTTTAGGTCTGTGGGCCATTAAGCAACCTGTTGATAGATATCAGACTGACCACATCAATTTGGTTTTAGAGCAGAGTGAATCCACCTATAGTTGCAAGTTTTGAATTACTATGAAACATATTTAATCAAGTAATAGTGCATGCACATGGACAAAATAAATAAGAGAAAGGGACGACATTCATAAGACATTCACACTAGTAATAGAAATAGATGAATTATTATTATTGAAACTTATGCACTCTCACTATGTATTTACACTGGATTTATTTTTTAGTCCTATTGGCTTACTTTTGTGGTCATTCATTGGACATTAATA
>ML815201.1:114724-125134 GCA_009831015.1 Picea engelmannii | reverse complement strand
TCTTCTAGGAGATGTTCTTGGCTGTTGACTTTGTCCTAGGCAGGTTATCTTGTTGAAACCCATGGAGGTTATCATGGAGATGTTGTTGTTCTTGTTTCTTGTTCCGGGCAGGTTACTATGGAGGAATGATTGGTCACAACACTGGAAGAGTGTTGAAGAGTGTTGTTATTATTTCTTGTTATTATAGTTTGTTTTGGCTTTTGTCCCAGGCAAGTCACAGGTGATAGCTATGAGAAGGAGCTACTGTGATGATTGTTCTCGTTCTTGTTTTTATTATTGTTCTTATCATAAGAATGTTGTTCTTATCTGCTATTTTCCCTTGTTGTTGCTCTTGTTCTGGGTAGGTCATAGGTGATAGCTTTGAGAGGGAGCTATAATGACTGTTGCAGGAGGCAACAGATTAGATGATCTCTAGCTGAGACATGGAGCAGACTATCCAGACATAGAGCTATGTACATGACTGTACACATCCATGTAGCGAAGGAGAAGAAGATGAAGTCAGAACCTTCTGGCAAGAAGGGTTCTTTTGCGGGATACAAAGTATCTCATATGGAGATTGATTGTGAGGAGTAGAAGGCTCCAAAGGATTACTGTACAGATCCCTCTGGTTTAGTTGATCACTCTTCAGATCATCAGGAAGAGTCAGTAAGCCAAAAAGGCCTACCCAAAAACGTTGCAGTGACCAGGAAGAGACCAACATAGTCCCGTGATACTTTGTAGGGTGCAAAGGGCATGTAGTTATATGGCATTGATGATCCATATCATGAGGAGAAGATGGCTCCACCAGTGGTGAGGCAGGTGGCCCCACCAAGTACCAACTCAGAAGGAGTCACCCCTTAGGATCCAGTAGGGAGGAGCAACCTCCCAATACAGTTCATATGAGATCAGACTTCAGAGGAATCAACAGATGTAAAGGGAGCAGATGGCTCCAGAGATTATATAGACTCAGAGGGAGTCAAGTTTCAGAGGGAGCATGCGGACTCAGAGTGAGCCTGATCTTAGAGAGAGTCAGTTGACTTAGAGGAAGACCAGATCATTCAGAGGAAGTTCCCCCTTAGATTCAGGTGGGAGAGAGATATGTCTTCCAGTATTGACATACAGGTGCCATGAGTTGAGGAGGCTAGATTTAAGCTTTAGAGACTTCGAGGAGATATGAGACCTCCTGGGAGGATTCCCTTGTTTCAATAGACTTTGCTACAGTGACAAAGGAGGCAACCAGTCAGAGGCTTCAGCTCCAGAGCAAGAGACCCCACAAGTTTTCTAGCTATGTAGTGTTAATGAGGAGGATCATTGATTTAGAACCTTCCACTTATGAGGAAGCTGCTAAGCAGCAAGTGTGGAAGGATGCCATGATGGAAGAGTATCAATCCATCATGAAGAATGATGTGTGGGAAATGGTTTCGAGACCAGAAGGGAACTCAATGGTGACTTCCAACTGAATCTACAAGATCAAGCATGTTGCAGATGGCAACATAGAGAAGTAAATAGCGAGATTTATGGCTAGAAGATTCTCCCAGAAAGAGGGAGAAGATTATGATGAGACACTTGCTCCAGTAGCCTGAAGAAGTGTACATAGAGAAACCACAAAATACATGAGGAGTCTCATGTCTACAAATTGAAGAAAGCTTTGTACAGACTTAAGCAAGCACCCAGGGCATGGTATTGCTAGAACAAACAATTATTTGATGAGCTTGGGGATGGTTGCCCCTTGATATTGAATGACGTGTTTCTTACAGGGGATGAGTAGCTCACAGATGGGTGCAAGAGGGAGCTCACTTCAGAGCTCAAAATGAAGGATCTGGATCTGATGGGATTAGAGGTGTGGCAGAGGCCAAATGAGATTTTCCTTAGCTAAGGAAAATATATACAATTGAGATCCTGCAGAGATTCAGGATGATGGACTGCAAGTCCATGCCCACACCTATGGTTACAAATATGAAGCTCTTGAGTGATTCATCTTCAGATTTGGTTGATCCCACAATGTGCAGACAATATCCTTTATGTACCTGGTTAATACCAGGTCAAATATATGCTTTGTAGTGAACACATTGAGTCAGTACATGGTTGAGCCTAGACATGTACATTGGATAGCAGCAAAGCATGTGTTGAGGTACATGCATGGTACGGTTGGATATGAACTCAAATATGTCTCAGACGGTGCAATAAAGCTCCTAGGTTATACAGACTTTGACTGGGCGGAGAGTGCAGTGGATGGGAAAAGCACATCAAGATGTTGCTTCAGTTTGGGATCAAGTATGATCTCATGGTTAAGAAGAAAACAGATGTCAGTGGCACTCAGTACAATAGAGGCAGAGTATATTGCAGCAGTGTTGCAAGCTGTGAAGCAGTGTGGCTTTGGAAGTTGCTTGCAAGGTTATTTGATCCAGAGTTGGAGCTGATTTTGATATACTATGATAATCAAAGTTGTGTCAAGCTTTCAGAGAATCCAGTCTGTTGACTGCCTATTCAACTAGGGGGTCAACTCCATGTACCATGAAGATATGCATCATCAGATGCAAACAAGTCAAAGACTATTTAGTTCTACAATTTTTGCTCCAACACACATTTTTGTAAACAGAATTTTCACACCCCTGCGTGGGTTAATAATGTAATAGGTCTGCATGGATCATAGTTAGGTCAGTTACCTTAGGGTTTCTTCATAAGGATAGTTCCTTTCACTGAGTGTTTTTTATCCTCAAGTTATTAATTCGGCCTAACCAACCTTATTAATTTCCCTTGAGTTTTTCACTCCCACTAGTAATAAATCCTCCAAAGTGGTGAAAGATGTTCTAATGAAGTCACCATCTGGTAGCTAGTGTTTAGGAATGATGTAAATGACCATGTAAGACAGCTCAAAAAGTTTCGCGGAATTTCGTCAAGTCTAGATAGTTTTTTTTTAATTAATTAAAATTTCCTAAGGCTGGAAATTTAATTAATTAATTATTTTTGATGAAAAATTGTAAAAACTTAGTCCTTGGGCTTTTGGTAGGGGTATTTGTGCTCAAAAGAAATGGAATGACACCCCCTACACCCTTGGACCAAGTTTCAACTCAGTCGGACAAATTTTGCTAGAGTTTTGTCCACTTAGGAGTCTTACTCAGATAAAAGCAGTTTTAATTGCTAACCCGTGACATGGAAAAAATGTCAATTTTGTAATAATTGATCAAATGGAGTGAAGTAGAGGCTGATGATGATGAGAGACACCTATCCTAACCTACCCAACCCATTTCCTAACCATTACCCACCTCCTAAACTCACTTCTTAATTATATCCTCATGGGGATTTGCACCCCCTCTTGGGAAATGCGCCCCCACTCCATGTAAACAATGGAAACTCACTTAAGATGAGTCGTGGGCCCCTCCTTGATGAGGTGCACCCCTCCTTGCCTCTCCACATCACCTTTGAGAGTGTGGCCAACACACTCCAACCACACACCTCCTTAAAGCTCACGCTTTCATGGAAAGTTGCTCCCTCTCCCTTTGGAAAAAGGGGAAACATCTTGTTGAAAGTAGGAAACTAGCTTTAAGGCTAGTACGTGGGCCTCTTCTCAACCAATGCGCCTCCCTTGTGTGGCCACTTCACTCTCCATCTCATTCCACTTACCATTCATGTCTTTACCCTAAAAGCCTCATGTTTTCCTTCACTTGAGTTCTCTTTGGTTGGATTTGTGACATTTGTCAGAGATCCAAGAGGAGTCTCTTTGGCCTCTCATTCTATATAAGAAACCTCTCCTCCATTCATTCAAAACGATTCTTCTGAGTATTGTTATGCTACCAATTTATTGCCATCTCTCTCTCTCTCATAATCACTTTGCTTCACCCATTTGTTCTTGAAGAGCTTGGAGCAACTTTGTTGCTACAACCTCTTCCATTGATAATAAAGGAATAGCTTTGGAGGAATTGTGGATTTCAAGACTTGTCTGGATGCTCCATTTGTTTATGAGGTGATATTGCTCTTTGCTTTTAAATATTATTGTGTTATTGGGTAGTTTGCTTGAGTAAAACTTTGTTTGCTTAGCTAGGTTTAGCTAACCTATAGTGGTTGGCCTATATGCCTTGTATTTATTGATAATGCTAACTTTGTTGTGTTATTAGTGAATACAGTCCATTATCTACCTTGTCTTACATGTTATTTGAATACAAGCCTTGTATTTATTGATAATGCTAACTTTGTTGTGTTATTAGTGAATACAATCCATTATCTACCTTGTCTTACATGTTATTTGAAGCTTGTAGGTCATTTCAAAGAGCGTTGTTGGGATAGATCCAAGCAAGGATCTACTCTCATCACTCGCTAAAACTCCACTAGTTTTTATGATTATCTTTATGTTCTTTTCATCTTCTGATTTTGGTATCTAACTCATTAGATAGGTCAATATAATCAATTATAATTTCTGGTTTTTGTATGTGGGAAATTTCTGTTGCAAAACATAAATTTTCTTAACTTTGTTTGAGTGTGTTGCAGCAAAATCAACAAGCAATAGCTTACTGATTTTTGCAGGTTCTCACCAGGTTAAGGGTGCATGATGCCCAATTTCATTCACAACACACCTCCAAGAACCTCCTTTCAAAGTGGTTTCAACTTCTCTTCCTTCTCTTTCAATCTAAGCGTTGTAAGCAAGCCCAAAGGAGTGTACCCAAGTGGCTTGCATTCTCTTCATTTCAATCTTTGCTTTCCAAGTTTTAGTTAGTTTCATTTATGTTTTTCCCTCATAGTCTAGCTAGCTTAGTTGTGATATCTTACATGCATGCTGAAAACTAAAATTATCTAGAGTAGATCTCACACAACAAATGCTAGCTTAGAGCCCGTGGAGGCATAGTTAGAATCTTTGTTTTTTCGTCAATTCATTGCATGCAAGTTATAATTTCTCAAATATTTATCTTACACACATGCATGCAAACATGGGCATCATGATGGCTTAAAATAATCGTCATTTTCAATTCCGCAAGTTATTTCAAGTTCTTTACTTTTCACATGCAATAATTTCACATTTAAGAGCTTCAATCTTCTTAACTTTCAATTTCAGTTTTTGGCACTTTTTGAGCAAGCTTTAAGCACTCAAACACTTTAAAATACTTAGCTCATAGGTTTAATAATTCATTAGACTTAATAGGGCACCTTTACCAACCATCTTCGCCATTTAAAACGGGGTCGGAGGAAGCAACGGAAAGGTGCTAGGCCGGGGATGGTCTCGTGGTACGTGACGTCCTTTTCCGGGAGTACTCTTATCTTAGGACAGACCTGTGGAGCTAGGGTGGGCCTCATTGCCTTACTTCTTGAGCACCCAACAGTTGTTTGGTAATTGGGGGAGGAAAATATCGGGTTGACACTTAGATAGGATTTAATCTCACTTAACCATCTTAATTAATCCTTGGTCTACAACTCTATCGACAATTTATATTTACACTTGCAAGCACACTGATCTCATATCTACATTTACATGCAAGTTATTTTATGTGTTGTGGATTAATCGTCTAAGTGGTTATATCTGTCATCTGGAACATTTTACTTTTCAAGCACTTTTCATTTACACTGTTGTTCCAAATTTGTGCTGTGATCCCTCAAGAAGTTGCGCATCCACCTGGAGGCACTCTCTTGACTTGGTCTTGAGTGATTTTTGTCTTTGTGCCATTGATAAATAGTCCAATAGAGTAAGATCTATTGTGAGCATGCTTGGCTTGTTGTGTTGTTGATGGTGGTTGCATCTTGAGTATCTTTCTTTCTTGCACATGCAAGCAACTTGTTAGTATCTGTATATTATCTTATATGTATTGTATCTAGTTTAGTTTAATTCTGTATATCTTAGATATTCTTTCTGTATCTTTGTATCTAATTGTAATCTTTGTAATCTTGTAACTATTTTGTAACGAATCTCCCTTTAACTTAGTTGACCCCTTGCCCAATCTTAGGCACTAGTCTTAGTTGTCCTAGGAAAAGGTCTGACTGTCCATACTTAATTGTTGCATCTAAACAATTAAAACCAACTCCTAGAACTTAATTTCTAAATCTCATCTAGTAACTAGGGTCTACCCCCCTTGGCTTCCTTAGGAATTAGCCTAGACGGAAGAGGTTCAAGTCAAAGTGACAGCGTGGACTTTGAACCGAAGCATTGTGCCTCCGAGGACACACTAAGTGAGCATGACTTAGCTCATGTTTGCAAGTGTGTATAAGGACAACAACACAGTCTTATGACAAGTCAAAAGCATATATAGATCAAATACCATTACATCTGAGACATGATGCAGAGAGGTGCAGTGGAGCTCCACTACATATCCATAGATGAATAGATAGCAGACATTCTCACCAAGCCTCTGTCTAGAGTGAAGTATGAGTACTCCAGAGACAAGCTTGGCGTGGTGCAGAATGTCCTCCCTCGTTGAGAGGGAGGTGTGATGCTTCTCCTCTAGCAGACTTCCCTTTGGACAAGGGCTTCCCAGATCAGTGATGCAGAGTGACTGAGGGAGTGATATGGTAGTCCTGCTCAATGAATGGGTGTGAAAATGACTACCAAGAGAGGAGAAACATTATAGCATAGTCGTGGAGACTATGGGAGTAGCTTCGTGCTACTAGATTCGTCATCATGAGACTATGACTATGGTTGATGGCATGGTAGTAGCTGTGTACTACTAGTTGATTGTTGCATAGTCATGGAGATTGTTGACTGCATGGTAGTAGCTTTTGTAGCTACTAGTTGATTGTAGGATACAACTATGGTTGATGGCATGGTAGTAGCTGTGTACTACTAGTTGATTGCTGCATAGTCATGGAGATCATTGGACTGCATGATAGTAGATTTTGTAGCTACTAGTTGATTGTAGATCATGACTATGGTTGATGGCACGGTAGAAGTTGTGTGCTACTAGTTGATTGTTGCATAGTCACCGAGACTACTGGATAGCATGGTAGTAGCTTGGTGCTACTAGTTGATTGCTATGTAGTCATGACATCATGGTAGTAGCTTTGTGCTTCTAGTTGATTGTTGGATAGCATGGTAGTAGCTTTGTGCTACTAGTTGATTTCTACGTAGTCGTGGAGATTACTAGACAACATGGTAGTAGCTTTGTGCTACTAGTTGATTATTGGGTTGCATGGTAGTAGTTATGTGCTACTAGTTGATTGCAGTGTTGTGCTACCAGACTACATGGTAGTATCCTTGGGACTACTAGATGATTGCAGTATAGTCATTGGACTACTAGAAGAAAACATCTTGGAAGAATACCTCCCTAGCTAAGAGGGCGTGTTGATGTTTTGGTAGCTACAGGAGGTATTCCCTCCTGGACAACTTTTCTTAGAGAAGAAGAAGATTCCAGAAGTCAAAGGATGACCATTGAACAGTTGAAGGACACCCCAGAAAAGAATAAAGTGAAATAGATGACCACAAAAGAGAAGTCGGTCCACAGGTAATAATTAAAGTAGAAATATAATTTCCAAGAAGAGAAGTCGACCCACATAAATAATAAAGTAAATATGAAGACCCATAATAAGAAGTTGGCCCTAGACAGGTGCCCAGATTAGTATAAATACATGGCTTGATCATTTCATTTGTACAGACACACAGTTCTCCTTCCGTAGTTCGCACTAGGCAGTTGCAACTGCAATTGTGACAGTTTTTTCTATTTCTGGGTTCTGGTTCTCTTGGAGAGTGCACCCTACTTGGGAAGGATATTCTTGGTGGTTGTTGGTGGTTTCTCTTGTGTGCTACCTCTGGAAGAGTTGTGCTAAGATTGTGTGGTGCTGCCCAGTTGCTTCGTGCCAATTGCAGTTATAGTTGCAGTTGCAGTTGCAGTTACTAGTTGCTAGTTTTGTGGTGCGCTATCTTGCTCTATTGATGCGCCTATCTTGTGCCAGTTCTATGGTGCTACTCAATTATCTACCCTCACTAGGGTTTGTCAAGAAAAAGAGATAAGTATTTTGTTATCAAGGTTTCTTCATTGTTGGTTTTGCTCTTGTGAATAGAGCTTGTTCATGGTTGTATTGGAATATTCTCTCTAACAAAAGTTGGCTGGGTTTTTCCCAGGATAAATCTTTGTGTCTTCTTGTGCTTGTTTATCTGTTGCTTATATATTTCAGTATATGGTTATTGAATGTTAAAAGAAGATCAAAATGCTATGGTAAATCTAATGTTAACAAAACTAATGAAAATCTAACACTTTGTCTATCCATTTTAGGAACCCTAGCAAGGGTATTGAGTACATTTATCAAGCTATGATTGATCTTGTTGGTGAATGTTGCTCCCTTGAGGATCCCTTCTTGTAGTGCCTTGGTCTTCATTGTTAATCTTGATTAGAGAAGAGATTATTCTTCCCTTTGGGTTCTAGTCTCTTATTCCTAATCCTCATATGAAATAGACCAATTCTGAAGAGGGGTTTTCTTCTTGACCCCATAAGCCTACTTTGATTCACTTTGACTCCATTGCCCTTGTTGGATTTGACACTAACCTCTACTTCCTTCCATCACCTCTTTTATATCCCAAAAAATACCAAAAACATTGTTTTACTGAAGTTGCTCTCACTTCACCTTGTGCTTCATTGCTTAGCTTTAGTAATCCTACCAGGGAGACCCCCCATTAGTCAGAGGAGAGCCAACCTAAAGTGAAGAGGATAGGTTTCTTAGGTTACAGTGGTGACCATCGTAATATTTCCCTCTTGGGTTGTGCCTTGGGGTTTAGGGATTTTATTATTAAGTACAATTTGGGAGGTAACAAGAGCAATACCAATGTGATTAACATCGTGCAAAGCTAGTCATTTGTCTTTGAAAGTCTTTGCTACTTTGTGGACATTTGAAAAGCTTTGGACATAGTCTCGAGAGAGGCATTTTTCTAGTGACTCTATGGCATTGGTATCTTAAAGACCCTCTTGATGACCCTTATGAGACTTTATGACTCAGTCCTCGACCACTTTTGTACAACATATGACCTCTCAGACTTCATCTAGATAAACATTAGGGTCAAGCATGGGTGCCCCCTCTTACTAACTATTTTTGGATCTATATTGATGAGTTGCACTCCTTTCTTCATGAGCATAGTTCGGATGGTGATGGTTATCTCCTACATCATGTGCTTATATCTTTGCTCCTTTTGTAGATGACCTAATCTGTTTGGCCCCCACCTTGTAATGGCTGCAAAGACAGATCTACCCTGTCTAGCTTTTGTAACCTTTGATAGTTGATAGTCAACCTAGGTAAAACCAAGGTCACTATCTTCAATGCGTTGAAGTGTGTTCTCACGAATTATCATTTCTTCTACTAGGGTGAAGAGATTGAGATCACTATATAGCACATACCTACTTGGAGGTTCAATGCACATGCCATTTTTTTATATACGATAGGATTTCTGGTCTTGGCTCAACAAGAGTTATGATTCTTTGGTCCTTCTTGAGCGTTAATGCTTCCAGACACTTCTAGGACATCATTTCGAGGATGTACATCTTGGACATTATCATCAAACCAATAGTCCTAGATGGTTTAGAATGATTGGGAGGCTAGTCATTGCTCTTTGAAATTCTTTTGCTACTATGTGGACTTTCGAAAAGCTTTGGGGACATAGTCTTGAGAGAGGCATTGTTCTAGAGACTCTATAACATTGGTATCTCAAAGACCCTCCTAATGACCATTATGAGACTTTATGAGTTAGTCTTGGGACACGTTCGTACAACACACAACCTCTCAGACTTCATCTAGAGCTACATTGGGGTCAAGCAGGCGTGCCCCCTCTTATGAACCCTTTTTAGATCTATATTGATGAGTTGGAGTCCTTTCTTCACGAGCATATTTTGAATGGGGATGGTTATCTCATACATCATGTGCTTGTATCTTTTCTTCTTTTTGTAGAAAACCTAATCTGTTTACCCCCCTCCTTGTAATGGTTGCAAAGACAAATCGATGCCTTGTCTAGCTTTTGTGACCTTTGATAGTTGATAGTCAACCTAGGTAAAACCAATGTGTTGAAGTGTGTTCTCACTATCTTCAATGCGTTGAAGTGTGTTCTCACAAATTATCATTTCTTCTTCCAGGATGAAGAGATTGAGATCACTATAGCATATACCTACATGGGGGTTCAATGCACGGGCCACTTTTTTGTATACAATAGGCTTTCCAGCCTTGGCTCAACAAGGGTTACTATTCTTTGGTCCTTCTTGAGCGTTAATGCTTCCCGACGCTTCTAGGACATGTTTTCCAATATGTACCTTGTTGACCACCTATTTCAACTAGGAGGTCAACTCCATGTGCCATGAAGTAATGCATCATTAGATGCTAGTATGTTGAAGATAGTTTGGTTCTACTAGGCAATTTTTGCCTCCAGCACAAATTTTGTAAGCGGGATTACCACACCCCTGCGTGGGTTAATATTGTAATAAGTCTACATGGATCATGTTAGGTCAGTTGCCTTAGGGTTTCTTCATTAGGAGAGTT
>ML815201.1:41872-63230 GCA_009831015.1 Picea engelmannii | reverse complement strand
AGCAAACATCATCGGGATAGTTTTGACAAACGTGCCTCTTGGCATGACTCAGACCCTTTGTAGCTTGTTCATAGTGACTTGTGTGGTCCACTTTCTTCTCCTTCTTTTTCTGGGTGCAAGTATTTCTTAACTTTCATTGATGACTTTTTAAAACGTACTTGGGTTTACTTCTTAAAACTTCAAAGCGAAGTTTTTGGCCTACAAGGCCCTTGTAGAAAAGCAATTTGGACATCAAATTCAAATTTTAAGAACATATAATGGAGACGAATATGTGAACAATAATTTTACAAGTTATTGCACTACACAAGGCATCCAAATGCAACACGTTGTTCCATATACACCACAACAAAATGGTGTTGCTAAGATAAAGAACCGCACATTAAAATAAATGGCTAATTGTATGATCCAATATAAGGGATTAAGTCTAAAGTATTAGGCGGACGCCATCACTGTGTAAATTACATAGTAAATCCCACTCCCACAAAGGATCTTAAAAATATAACACCGAAAGAAGCTTGGACTAAAATTAAACCAGATGTATGTCACCTTCGTGTATTTGGCAGTATGACATGGGCTCACATTCTTGATGAGAAAAGGAAAGCATTGCATCCTAAAAGTGAGAAGTGTATATTTGTTGATTATTTTGAAGATGTCAAAGGTTATATACTTCTTCAACCACATTGTAATGAAAGTATTATTATAAGAGATGTTAAATTTGATGAAAATCTTTTGGTTTATGAGCCTAATTCGGCGATTGTGCATTCTTCAGCTTGTGATCCATCTTCAGCGTTTGTGCCTTCTTCTATTCCTATTCCGGTTTCTTCTTTAGATGATTATAGTGAGGACGAAAATCCACCTTCTCCTGCTCACCTTCCTCCAGATAAGTCCATTGAACCTGAACCATCACCAGCACCACTACTTCCTAGATGGATCTGTTCAACACGAGAAGCAATTGGTGGCCTTGTCGGTGATCCTTCGTATTAGCGTCGGACACGCTCTTTGTTCTAGAGATTCTCTTCTCTTTTGGCTCGAGTTTTAGAGAATCGTGATCTAGAGACATTTGTAGAAGCTTCAGGTTATCCAGATTGGGGTACAATAATGAATGAGGAGTATTTTTCTTTAATGGAAAATGATATTTGGGATCTTGTACCTCTTCCAAAAGGAAGAAAACTTGTCAAATGTAAATGGGTCTACAAAACTAAGTATGCATAAGATGGAAGTGTTGAAAGACACAAGGCTCGGTTAGTTGCCAAAGTATTTTCCCAAGTTGATGGAATTGACTATAATGAAACCATTGCCTATGTAGCCAAAATGAATTCCATATTCCTTGTTCTTGCCCTTGCTGCCTCACATAAATGGAAGGTCCATCAGATGGATGTTAAATCCGCCTTCTTGCATGGGGATTTTCAAGAAGAAATCTACATGGAACAACCTCTTGACTATGTCCAGAATGACTCTAGCCTTGTTTGTCGCCTTAAGAAATATATTTATGGTCTTAACCAAGCTCCCTGAGCTTGGTATGCCAAAATGGACATCTTTCTTACCGACATCGGATTTTCTAGATGTCATTATGATCCTAATGTCTATACCAAGAAAGTAGGAAGCCATCTCATAATCTTTCTCATTTATGTTGATGACCTTATCCTTATTGGTAGTGACTCAAAACTTTTAAACCATGTGAAAACCAGCCTTAAGAAGAAATTTGAAATGACATACTTAGGTTTTTTGCACTATTTCCTTGGCCTCCAAATTTTGCAAACCAATGAAGGAATTTTTCTTTCCCAATCTAAGTATGCTTGTGACCTTCTTTGTCACTTTCACATGGAAGATTGTAAACCAACGCCTTCTCCCTTCCAGTCTGGAGTCAAGCTTTCTACCACCTATACTTCTCCTGAGGTTGAGGCCACCTTGTACCGTCAGTTAGTTGGTAGCCTCTTATACTTGACTCATACCCATCCTGATCTTTCCTTTGTTGTTGGTCTTGTTTCCCAGTATATGAAAACACCCCATGAAATTCGTTGGAAAGAAGCTAAAATGATACTTTGATATGTCTGGGGTACAATTCAGTTCAGGATACATTACATTTCAGGGGGGACTCCTTTATTGGTTGGTTTCACTGATTCAGATTGGGTCGACAACCATGATGATCGGAAGTCTACTACAGGTAATATTTTCAGCCTTGGTCCATGACCTGTCACTTGGGCCTGTAAGAAACAATAGGCTATTGCAATTTCTTCAACAGAAGCAGAGTACCAAGTAGCGGTAAATGAAATTCAAGAAGCCTTGTGGCTTTGACATATCCTTTCAGACACTAGTACATTTGGGTCAAATTTCGACAGCGCGTTCGACGCAATTCCCACTTTATATTGTTGAGAGAATGAAAAACATCGGACCCCCTCAAACATCGTTTCACATGACGTCGCTTTTTCGACGCCATAGGTATCGTCTCTATTGCGACGTTTAATGTGAACACATGTCATCTCGGATTTGACTATCCAAACCCCATATAATCAACACTACAGCAACGTCGGAGACATCGGAATTTCGACGTCCCATTTCGTCGGTCTCCACAACCTGGATGCCATGTGACTGACGTTAGGGACGTCAGAAGACGGACGACCGACAACCATGATGATCGGAAGTCTACTACAGGTTATGTTTTCAGCCTTGGTTCATGACCTATCACTTGGGCCTGTAAGAAACAACATGCTATTGCAATTTCTTCAACAGAAGCAGAGTATCGAATAGTGGTAAATGCAATTCAAGAAGCCTGGTGGCTTTGACATATCCTTTCAAACACTAGTACATTTGGGTCAAATTTCGACAGCGCGTTCGACGCAATTCCCACTTTATATTTTCGAGAGAACGACAAACATCGGACCCCCTCAAATATCGTTTCACATGACGTCGCTTTTTCAACACCATAGGTATCGTCTCTATTGCGACATTTAATGTGAACACGTGTCATCTCGGATTTGACTGTCCAAACCCCATATAGTCATCGCTACAGTGACACCGGAGACATCGGAATTCCGACGTCGCATTTCATCGGTCTCCACAATGTGGATGCCATGTGACCGACGTTAGGGACGTCGGAAGACCGACAGCTCGAAACATCAGTGGAGAGATGGTCAGCCATATACCAACGACAAGGAAGCCATGTGACCGACGTTAGGGACGTCGGAAGACCGACGGCTGGCAACGTCAGTAGAGCGACAGTCAGCTATATACCAATGACAAGGACGTCAAGTGACCGACGAAATCGGATGTCGAAAGATCGACGGCTGGCAATGTCAGTGCAGAGACAGTGGGTTATATACCAACGACAAGGATGTCATGTGACCAACGTTAGGGACATCGGAAGCCCAGCGACTAGAAACGTCAATGGAGCGACAGTCGGCTATATACCAACGATAAGGACGCCATGTGACTGACGTTAGGGATGTCAGAAGACCAACGAACTGTAGGTGTTTAAAAAAAATGAGCTCTTTCCCTTCAGCTTAGAGGTTGTGTAAGCTAGAACCGAGGGCCAATCTCCTTAGGAACTTTCATTGGACCATAGTCTTCACAATCCACGTCAATGGAATTGTGTGGAGAACCTTACACTTATTGAGAGGATCCAACGAAAGTATGACCAGGACTTGAGGAGAGAGACCTAACCAACCTCTAAATATCACCTTCAAGATTCAATATCCTTAAGTTCAACCTATTGTAGCTTTGTTCTACCTATGAAGAAGTACTTTCTATTTTCTTGTTCATAAGGGCTATCATTTCGACTTACTCTGCTTGCAACTATAATAAGAACATGGAAATGATATCAGAGACTGTCTCAACAACATTGACTAAGAACCCTTCTTCAAATAGAACTTTACATTCAGTCTTCAAAATGTGATAAGAGATGATCATATTAACAATAATCATACTGAATATCTTATCAACATAGATTCCTAGACCTATAATCCCTTCCTACCAACTATTATCCACCATAAAGGCATATAACTTTGATCTAGCTTTACACCAAATATCTTGAGTAATCTGATAGAACCAAAGCATGTGTACTGTGGTCTCCTTAACAGAACAAAAAGGACAATTACCATCCCTTAAGTTATACTTTTTGAGTCTTGCAAAGAGGTTAAGCCTCCTTCTAGGATGCCCCATCTAAACACCTTCAGCTTGTTGTGATAAGGGATTGTTTTAAGCTCTGTGAAGAGCGATTACCACTCTCTCCATTCAAGAGAGATAGGCCATCTTGCACATTCAATTAGATAAATAAACTAGAGAATAAAAATTCATTCTCAAGACCTAGAACAATGCATCCCATGTAGTAATGCATGTAAGAGTGTTGTTGGTAGCTTATTCTTTGATGACCCCCACATATATCTTTATAGAAGTTTGGTGAGAATACCACTATGCTTAGGCAATTCTGTTTAAATGGTTACTTTCAAGAAGGAGGATATTCTCTTCTATCATCTTTGGGAAGGTTTGCAAGTAGGCAGCAAGGCCAATGTTGGGTGTCTAAATAGAAAGTGGATCTAGAAGCCCTAGGTGTAAGTGTAAGGGATTTAGTGAAAATGTTGGCTTGTCCTTGGAAAATGATAAATATGTTCGGATCTTAGTCATTATATGAGAAAGTGATATGTGTTAAGTTAAACTTATCCTAACACTATGAGGATCCATTGCAATAGATGTTATCAATGAGTGAAGTGTAGTGGAAATCCTAGGTCTGGATCTCGCTAGAGTTCATGCCAATCAAGGTGTTTGAGAGGTAAGGAGAGGAACATTGTAAAAAACATGTGGAAATATTTGAGGAGAGACATAGAAAACATATAATCTTTACTATCATGATGGAAATATTTGAGGAGAGACATACAACACATGTGGAAATATTTGAGGAGAGGCATATAATCTTTATCATCATGATTATATTAAAAGCATTATGAGTCCCTGCAGAAGCCATCAATGCATAAATACTTAAATACTTAATGAATGATTACAATATATAGACTGGTTCACAAAAGCCATCAATGCATAATCTTCAAACCTACACATACACTGCACCAGCCCATCACTCAAGAGGAAAGCACTATATGATAGTGACCATGAAGGAAAAACTTGCCATACAATTGCCACATATTATACAATTACCACATATTAAACCATAGTTAATCATTTCATGCTACTCTTGAAATGAAAAATTGAAATTCATAATTTGTTGTTATATCGTCATATTATATTTAGTTTTTAGAGGAAGTTCATCCACAAAAGCATGATTCTTACTTACCTTCCATATCCGTACCTTTACTAAAAAAATATACAACAATTGCCTAAAATATTCTGTAATTACCCACAATTACCCACAATTACCAACTAATTGGATCTTTCAAGTACAAAGGTTACGAAACCAGAGGAGCCATAATCAAACTATCATTTCCATTTCCAAATCTACTTGGTAGGGACTAAGCTGCCATGCAACCCTTATTATATATGCAATGAAATAATATATGAACCATATGAGAGAGATATGACAAATGAACAAAGTGGAGCTTGAACAAGCTAAGGTAAATAGTGAACAAAGAACTATAAAACATTTTTGAGCCATAGGTTGTAAGGATATTTTTGTTGTGAGCTCAAAGCTATGATATTTTCTATGCGATCCAAAGTGTTGTATGTTGATGTAGTTAAGATTATTGACCTAAAGCCACTCTTGTACCTTATGTAGCCATACTATACATGACATAGTTTAAACAATAGTTTTTTTTTTTGCAAATTCATTTGTTAGTTATTTTACTATGATGCTTGGTACACAATTACTTTAAGTTTTCCTGAAATTATCTGTGTTGACATATGAAAAATTTGTTAACCTATTTTCAATGATTTTGTTAACATTCTTGGGTGTCATTCATTATCAACTAGTGCACGTGTGATGCAATATGCAATTTTTGTAGGAAGAACTTGTTATGTTGTACTTAGTTGAATAGGTTGTGTAACCTAAAAATACATTAAGGATGGTTGGAAGTGTTTATATGAGTGTGTAACACATCAATCAACATATCCTAGAAAGGATTAGAATTACATTGGTTTTCAACTGCGCAGAAGAATTCTGCCTCCTTCCCAACATGGTATCAAATCCTAGTTTGATATCATCCTGGTAAATTATAAATATGTATCAAGAGTAAATGTATTTTGGTTATTAAGCAAGAGGGGGAATTTTGTCAACCTCTTCAAGCATTCCCCTATTATAGATCACATGGGATGGATATAACTACTCCGTTTGGAAATTCCAGATACAAAATGTGTTAATGAAACATAGGCTATTGAATATTGTAGATAGTAAGGAAGTTTCTCCTACTGAAGCAACATACTGATTTAGTGAAGTTTGAGGCACATGTTGAAGATGCATAGTATATCATAATTTCTAGTGGGGTAGATCATATCATTCCTCAAACTAGGAACATGAAGAGTTCACATAATATATGAACCACATTATAGAATTTGTATGAGATCTTGAATAAATTAAGAGTCTTTACATAGGTAACCAGTTGTAGGTTTTGAAACTTGGTGACAAAAATAATGTTGTTGACTATGTGATACACATACAAGATGTATGTGACCAACCGGTTGCAATTGGTGATAAAATGGATCCAAAGGATTTGGTTTCTTTGACAAAAATATTGGTTGAATGAGGTATTTCAAACTTTTGTAACCAATTTTAATGTTTCACGAAGAATTGGAACAATTTTACTTGATTTTATTGGTGGCATGTTACTCCAAAAAATAACAACACTTGAGTAGGTTCAAAAGTAAAAGTTTTGATCAAGCTCTCACAGTGAAAAAAATGAAGAACAGTCAAGGGAAGAAATTTGAGTAGGTGAATTTTTGAGAAGAAAATTTGCGGAATGCAGAGAAATATTGACAAAATATTGTTGTGTGTTACTATTGTAAATATAAAGAATATAATGTGCAAGATTGATACAAGAAAACACGTGACTAGAGTAAGAATCATTCATTAAATGTGACAAAGAAGAATTATGATAACAACATTGAGGAAGGTTCACTGGTCACATCACTTGTTGTGATTGATACTTTCAAAGATGTTTGGTACATTGACTTTGGTGTGACCAGACATATGACTGGAAGGCGTAATCAATTTGGCAAGCTTGAACCACTACGTAATGAGATAAAAAATTGGCAATAAAAGGACCCCAAAGATTGATGGTGAAGGTGATGTACTTTTGTTGCTACATATAAGTGAGACATGTGACATCGACAAAGAATTAGATTTGAAATTTGAATATGAAGATAAAATGCACATGATAATTGAAATTCAAAAAGGATATGCACTCATAGCTCAAGTTATGAAGAAGATGGTCTATATCAACTGTAAGTAAGGCAAATAAATTGGTGCTAACTATGCATTGGCAACAACAATTGACTCTAGCAGACTATGTCATTGAAGGTATGGATACTTAAGTTTCTCTAGTTTAACTTTACTACATAAATTGAATATGGTGTGTTAGCACTCTGTAAATTTGTTTTGGTTGAGAAAAAAAATGACAAAGGTAACCTACAAACCACTTTGGAGATGGGTACTAGCCTACTCAGCTAAGAGAGGGCTCTCTCCTGCCACTTGGTCTCTAACAAATAAGTTTTCTTTAACAAGTCGATGGCTAGGTTTGTTGCTTTGAAAGGGTTTTTTATGATTTTGCTCGCAAGAAAGGGAGGGATACTTAGGGCTATGGAGTCAAACTTCTGAAAACAAATGAGAGCAATGACTGGTAGGTATAACTCTCCAGACGATAAAGGCTAAATGAGGTAATGAGTCTAAATTATAAATTGAAATTTGCAGGGTGTAAGAAGAAAGGAGAACAGATAACTACACCGGAGCATCAAATAAGATGAATTCTTACATAGTTAGGAAGAACTTAACACAGTTTAAATTGCTTAAGTCGAGAGCATCACAAGATGAATTATGGACCTTTAAATATCCAATTTAAACATGAGATAGTGAAAATGAAATCAAGAACACAAAAGATACATACGAAAAAAGAAGACAAATATCAGACCACCGCCATTAGAATATTTTCGTAGAAATTTCAAGACATATGCATGTGCATTCCATTCAGACTCAGAAAATTACATTCAGGTTCCGAATAGCTATATTTCGTGCCCTTACACTTCTACCAACGCCCCATACATTCGGAGCTCCTAACATTTATACAAGCTTGGTTCCTTCGATTTGAAACTGATTACAATAAAATCAGAAAGAAAATGTTTCGTCTTGAAACCGATTAAAATAGAAAAGAAATTGTTTCGGTTTGAAACCAATTACAAAATAGGAAAGAATCGTTTCAGTTTGAAAACAATTACGAAAATACGAAAGAAATTGTTCACAAAATCCAAGTTTCGTCCCTTTCGGTAGTCCAGTCCTTTTCTTCACCCTTTAACTCTGCTTCAACCTTTCATATGATTTGTTGTCATTTATTGACATCTGGACATCATCTACTAGGCCCTAGAAAACCGCATTTTGTCTTACCCAGCCGGACTATTTCCTTCCACTGCAAATCGAAAGGAATGTCCTAATCCGTCATCTCCTTTATCATAATCTCCAAGTCAATGCAAGAAGCATATGACATGACTGGCAGTCCAAGCTTGACTATTTTGAACTGATTCAGAATCTCAAAGTCGATAATTAGCTGGTTAACTAAAGTGCCTCCTTTCAAACTCTCCTCCAGGGTTTCAAACTTAGAATGATCCATTCTGGACTGAGTCAAATGAGTATTGTATTCTTCCTAGTCATACAATTTTCCCTTTCCATCCCAAAATGGTGGAAGACCTTTGATAAACAATTCTTCAAATAAATCTTTAAACTCATGTACACTCTGCTCCATTTGTGTTGCTTTAGTTTGAACTGATTTCAAAAGGTTATGTTTGGCGATAACCCTCCTAGCCCAAATAATCAATGTAGTTATGTCCTTAACTCCAATGGTTTGAAGGTCTGTAGTAAGAACAAAGTTGTGTAAATTTATGGTGTTCTGGGACCATTTTGATGGATTTTTGGCTAAATTTTCATTCAAAAAAGTACACCTGTGTCTGGTTGTCGTGGCTATGTTGTCTCTATCCTTAATGAAATTCAAATATGATCTGATTTTGGCAGCTTCAGCAGCTATAGAGTCCCAAATGATATGTTTGGCCCCCTGTAACGGACCTTTGACTCTTAAACTCACTTTCAATTTATTTATTCTCTCTTGGAAGACTGCATTCTCCTTTTGAAATTGAGTTATCCTTTCATCTTTTGCATGCATCTCCTGCTTCAATTTCTCTATACTTTCCTTTCATCCTTTGATTTCTCCTTACTTCAGGCTAACTTGTGACATAGCCTGGAAAATTTCTTCAGTATTTGATCCAATTTCTGCAGTAGGAGCTAAAACCATAGCCTTATTTAGCAATTATGTCTTTTCCTATGACCATTTCACCTTTTCTTGTTCCAGCTGCAACACCTTAGCTTTGTAATCTAGTGTCTCTTGATGAAGTGTTGTCTTTTCCTACTCCAAAACTACCAATTATGTTGTTTTTGGATGCTCTATAGCAGGCATTTTCAATCTCGTCTTCAAACTTTGAATTATTTCGTCTTTCTCATATAATGAAGACTTCACCCCTTGGGAACCTTCAGATTCCAACCTCTTAACCTAAGTTTGCCAAGCTTTGTTAGATGCCCTTTCTTGCCTCAATTGTCTTTCCAATTTTTCTGCATAAGATGACAATTTTGAATTCTTCAAGTTCAAACTCAAGTAATCAAAATACAATAGGTCACTAGTTTTCTTATGGAATTTGACCTTGTCTGGGGCACTTATGTTGTCATATTTTATATTTATCTCAGAAACTTTGTCTTCTTCTACAACTACGATGTTAAAGGTCTTCTTTTCAACATTTCTTACTGTGAACATAAAATATTTATGATGAGAGATTGTTTCCACTTTAGGGAATAAATCCTTAATCTCACCCAAAGCTATATTTCCCTTCTCATCACATTGTTTTGCCAAATATTCCCTAGACTAATAAGCTAACCCCGATGTTTTATCAAAAAGATATTTCTTACTGTAAAAGGTTCTTGAGTTTCCCTCACTTTGGAGTTTATTTCCTTCTTCGATCTTTACAATGCTAGTACCACTTTCCACCATATTTAGATTTTCTTGATCCCTGGACTCTTAATCTTCTAAATCCAAAAATTGTGTCAGCTATGTAACCTTCATCTTCTTTTTGACAGTCTATTGATCATCAATGTCCATAGCCTCTGAAATGCTTCTCTTACTGTAAACACGTGTCTTAGGAACTTTAATCATCAACTTCTGAGAAGCTTGTTGTGTTTGAATTGGTTGCAGGGTTACTTCCACTTGTTGTGTTTGAATTGGTTGCAAGGTCGCTTCCACATCAACACAGACTTCTAGATTCGCCAACCTATCAAAACCTTCAACTTGTTCATTCTCATAAGGAGCATTTTTGTTCATTTGTCTTCTTTTGGATATGATCTGGTGTGGATCATACCTTCTTTCCTGTAATTGTGCAAAACCAAACTCTTTGAGCTTTGCTTGAACCTAAGATAAACATGATCTGGACTTGACAATAAAGGGGCCAATGAAAAAAGGGAACTTAAGGTTGGAGGATCTGTGCAACTTTAGGAAATGCTATGTTTCAGATATAATTCTTTGCCTAATGAATTCAAGGGAAAAAGATTCTAGGAGTTAGAAAAACAGGAAATAGGTAAGGAGATTCATGACAACCATAAACCCAGATTATTGTTGAATGCATGAAAAATACCCAATCTCTCACTCTGTTCTTTGGATTTGGTTGTAGATAACTTCTCATGTCATCCAGAACTCTAGGCGGGCTAGTATTGAAAATCGTACTTTAAATCATGGACATAACTTTGTTAATGAAGATGAGCAATGTAATTATTTTGCATTCAGTTGACATAAATGTTGCTTCGGGAAATTATCTGCTATTACTTGCTAGGAAAAGTTTCAACAGATAAGTATAGTATCTAAAATGCCTCGGGGAGTGGAAATTCGCTAGTTGTTTATGAATAGTATCAGCTAGGAATTTATCAAAGTTAATATGAACTGATAGACCAGACTCGGACTTGAAAAAGGTCAAAAGGAAATCAAGAATGACTTCCACCACATACTTGTCACTGTCTAACCCTAAGACTTGACTCAATAAGGAGCATACCCACAGGACTTCAATGACCATTAGATTGACATTCAATGGCACAGACAGACTTTCTGAAAACTATTTAGGTTTGAAAATTTGTTGTAAAAATAGGCTTCGGACTTCTGATGGACATTCCCTATATACCATAATCAATTTCTCTTCATTGAATGGTTTAGAATTTGCAAAAAAAGACTCTAGTATACTGAGGTATTATCGAATTGACAAACCTTCTATCCTACACAAGACCTAGGACCCTTGTTTATTGACAATGACCCTTCCTTCGTGAGAATATTGTTCGGCACACCAACCTACAAATTTAGGGAATGAGAAAGCAATTTCAACGACATAGGGTACTATGGTGTCCTAGACTGCTTCTAGGAACAATATACTTTTACCGAGTATATCAGAAAAATTACTTATGGACACAAAGATAGGGGAAATGGTGATTTAAACATCGGAAACATATGTGTCCCTGTCAATTAAGGCTTCTTCTATTGTTGTAGAGTCTTGTTCTATCACTGAGGAAATAATGGGATCCATGGTTATGATGTGAATACCTGGAAACGAGCAGAAATGGTGTATTGTTGGGCTGCAAGTGGAAAACGGTGATCGCGCCAAGGTTCTAATGGTTTCAGTATTCGAAATAAAAAAAAACAAATGAAATAAATCAACCGACTACCTTTAATACTTTTCAACTTTGCAGGGGTGTGAGAAAGTGGTTTTGAGGAAATCTATCTTTCATTCCACAATGCGCCTGGTGATGCCATGTACCCTCGAGAAAAACATGTGGTTTAAATTGCAGGACCTCTTTTAGGTGTTATACTCCGCCCAGCTTTAACCTCTGCAATTGTTCCCGGCCGTTGATCTCAGTGGATCACGATACATGACTTTTCAGGCCTGATCAACTTAGCGCTTCCGCCAGATTTAACATTTCCTGCCATCTTTAGACCTTCTCTTATTTTACCTGGCTTCTAAATCAATTAGCGCATCTGCAATATTTTTGGAAACTTGGCCTCAAGTAATAAAAAAAATTATTGGTGACGAACATAATGTATGGATTACCATAAACATGGGACCTTTGTGCTTGTATTCTTAGCAAGAGAGTTTCCCTATTGGAAAAGTGTGGAATGCAAAGTTAGTACTAGCAAGTAGACCATATGTTGGAGGTGAGATGTATGTTATGAACTTAATTGATAATAACATCATAAATTTGTCACTTTATTTTCTAGAGAAGAGAGCATATGCATTTGAATTTTTCAAAGAGTGGAAGGATCTAGTTGAAAAGTAGAGTGGTAATTTTTTAAAAGCCATAATATTTGATAGTGGTGGAAAATACAAGTCAAATGATTTTGATTCATTCTACAAAAAACATGATATTAACAGGCAATTCACAACCTCTTATACACCAAAATAGAATGGAGTTGTAGAGTGTGAGAATCGTTTTATTTACGACATGGCACATCGCATATTGAAGTACATAAATATTTTCTAGAAAGGGTTGAACATTGTAATTGTGCGGTTTATTTGATCAATAGAAGTTTAACTAAAATTATTTGGAATGTTATTCCAGAGGAAGCATGGAGTGATCACAAATCTACTATTAAACAATTGCATATATTTGGGAGCATCTATTATATTCATATTCCAAAGGAGAAACACAATTCAAATTTCTCTGATAGAGTGCACAAGTGTATTATTTTTCTTGGATATGAGGAGCAGTCGAAGGCATATTTCTTATGGGACTTGGAAAATCAGAAATTTGTAATAAAGCATTTTGTTTTTTTTATGAAGCATGCACAACAGAATTTGAGAAGTATGTTGATGCACAAGATATCATTGTTACTAACACTCTTGAAATTCAACCTTAATTTGGATAAGAAAATAAATAATCTACTCTAATTCCAAGGACACCCAAGTGGTTGGTGAAGATGGTTAAGATTTTTTTGTAGAACCTGAAATGTATGATAGATTGAGAACTAGAAGACAAAAGTAGATAGGGAGTGCATAGAAAGTAAAGTTGATCTTAGAAGAAGCAAGTGATTGGAGTCACCTTTAGTTAATTATGCATTGATGAGTGAAAGTCTTAGTGAAAAAGAACCACATACATATGAAGAGAACAAAGAAAGTTGAGTAATGTGATGCCATGTAGTCAAAGCTTGAAGTTTTTAGAATAAATAGAACTTAAAGTTTGGTTGAGTTTCTAGCAAATAAAAGGACAATTAGTTGTAGATGGATTTTTGGAGCCAAGTATAAGTTTGATGGTACCAATGAAAACTACAAATAACAATTAGTAGAAAAAGGCTATGTGCAAAAAGAAGGAATTGGCTATGAAGAAAATTTTGCACATATAGTTGGCCAAGTTTGTCCCTTATGATCTATTTCCATAATTCATTTCCCTGTGTGGCCTTAAGAAACCACTTTGCTACCAAGGTAAGGCCATAAGTGGCCAAATGAGGAATGCTAAGTCCTCCATCTTGTGGTTTCCTAGTGCACACCAACCACTTGACCATAGGTAGACCTTTTTCCCCTTTATTTTTCACCCAAAAGAGATCTGTTAAGATAGAGTTTTATTGTAGCCCTGTTGGTTGGGAAGCCAAAGAAACAAATAATATATATGCATTAAACTGAAAATTTTGCTCCCCACTTGGATTTTAGGTGCTAAGGAAAGGTCTTGACTATTCTAGTATTCTAGTTTGACTGTAAACTTATTAATAACCCAGTTTCACATCTGATTTCGAGTCATGTCAATGTTAATAGAATACCAAGATACTTGGTGATTTCACCCCTTTGAACCCATTTCCATTGGGAAGGAATCCACCCTGGGTGATCGTCTAATCCAATAAGTATCATACAGGTTTTCTCCTCTTGTAGTATCTCTTTAGAAGATTTACAAAAGGTGTTCATAAGCATAGTGGGAGTTGATTAAATATTACTGGGGAAGGCCAGTAACTTTACCTTGGTAAACCACCTTTTATAATAGATAACCCAAGGCATTAGATGTGAGAACATATAAATCAATGGCTATAGGGTAGGCCTGCGTCGTTGATTTGCTAAGAGGAATACGATAACTAAGGGATCTATTAATACACATAATAACCAAAGCATTGGAAAATAGATATTGACATAATATATGAACTTTGACCCAAAGCCTAGCCACTCAAGCATGTGGAGAATGAATTTCCACTCCAACTTGTAATAGTCCAACTTTAGACACATTCCTTTAAAACATCTCTCTTTGGCTAGAAGAAAATCCAAACATTCAACGATGGAAATAACTCACAAAATTCTCTTCCCGATGATATTTCAAATACAAAAATATTCCACCATATAAAGATAAATCTAGATCTTGATGTAAACACAGGCAAATTTCAGTTTGATGATATGACAAATAATTTTTTCGAGCATGATCGATTTGGAAGCCTAATTTTGTCTAATGAATATGCGCCTGAAAATCGGAAACCTAATCATGATCTCCTTGCTAACAAATATAGCCATAAGGTATCATATTTCTATAATCAACCATGTCCTAAATATGATAAATACTCTTAGGTAATTACTCTTGGTAGTCCAAAAAAAGTTTTGGACTCTTATGCCATTGGTCATCGTGAGTTTGGTGAAGAGGAACCACTTCTTTATAAGTGAAGGTTTTCAAGATGATATGGGGAGGAGGGAGTATTAAAAATTTGTATGAGGGGAGTGAGAAACATCTATTAGAGAGAAAAATGTCCATTTATTATAGGGTACTAATAGAATTCAATATGATACTAGTGGTTAAGGAATTTTCAAGGAACGGAGGGTGTAAAATATTTACATATGGCACTTTGATTTTCAAGGACATAATTGTTGTGAGGAGAAATGAATTTTTTCTACTAGGTTGGGGGAATGGTTAGTTTCTTTGCAACATTGTGGGAAAAATGATATCAAGAAAAAAATGAAAAGTACATGGTGAGTGAGTTTCAAACTGTACAGTACCTAATATGTATAGAGCAATAGTAATTTTTATAATAGGTAGATCAAGCTATTTTTGTGATCTAATATTCTCTAGCACTAGAGGGTAGGTGGAGGGTACTGTGGAGTTGGATGAATCCAAGCATTCATGAGCTACTAATGTGGTAATATCAATGAGTGTAAAAACATGGTGGTGATTAATCTAGTCATTGAAAAAATTAGCATGGATGCTCTTCTACATTTTTTGGGTCAAAGATTCCCATACTTGTGTCTTCTACAATGTTGGTTGCCTCTATATCTGAGTAAGTATCTTAATGAATCTCAAACATTCATCATTGAATTCATGATCATGCTCAACATAATCTCATGAATGTTGATTAGTTGAATCGTCATAGAAGAAATGGATTTTAGAAGCTCTACCATGACATTTTTCATCAAATTCCTTTCCTTCTGCAAAGGAAGCATCATATTTCCATACACATTACTTATGGAATTGGAGTTTAAAGAGTGTTTTCCTTGGTGGCAATAAGATTCTAAAGACTTCCCGACTTTAATTAAAAAAAATGGTGATATTGTTGATGAAATAGATTAACAAAAGAGTGTTGAACATATTTTATTTTTCTTTGAACAATGACAACTGGATCTAGTACAAAGACCAAAGGATTTGAAATTTATTTTTTGTATTTTTGAGACAAATTTTCTTTTGATGCATAAATATATCATAGAAAGAAAGAAATTGTTGACAATATTTTCCACTAGATAAATTGAGTGGTCTTTCCTTGCATGCCATACATGTGGCTACCATTTTCTACAATGGGAAAACAAACTTTTGTGGGAATGAGTGCGTGGTCTTTCCTTGCATGCCATACATGTGGCTACCATTTTTTCCAATGGGAAAACAAACTTTTGAGGGAATGAGTGTTTGTAAGGGAAAATTTGTGATATCTTAGATCATATAAGTATCCTTCTTAGGTTGTGATATATTTATTAAAAATTATAGTGTCACACAAATGCAGATTTATGAAATCTTTGACAAGGATTTCATGCATGTGGCCCTGGTTAGGGATGAAATCGTTGATAAGGGATTGGCTTAAGAAATCAATAGAAATGCAGGTAGCTTTGAGTTTAACAATATAGTTTATCAACTAGGAATTTAATACACCTATGGAATCACATGTATCATAGGTGACAATGACATCATCATCCCATGTGCAAGCATCTTGGACATTTTTGTGTTGGTCATTCCATTTAGACAATTGTTGGTAGCATTGTATATAATCTAGACCATCAAAAGAGAGGGGTAGAGTAGAGAAAGGGAATGAGTAGTAAGATTGGGATGATGTGTTGCATAGAAATGAGTATTGTTAGATGTTTCAACATGAAAGTGTTCTTTGGTGACATTACTATTCCCTTCCATACCAATTGTGGGAATTGATTTTACTATTAGGGCATGTTTCATTAGTTTTGAAATGGAAATATTAGGAGATGAAGACGATGCTGATTTAATTAGGCCACTTACATTTTTCGATTTCATACTCTACTACCTTGTGGGGACTTATTTAATAGAGATCCTGTTAAATTTGGCAGCATCGACAGACATTCTCCAATGAGAGGCCATATGGGCCACCCTGAGGCTAGCCAGGGAGATTTGGAGAATCAACCAATCTTGTGAGGTATTGACAAAATCCAAGGGGAACATACAAACTCTTTGAGCATAGACAGTCTAGTGCAAAAGTTAGGGGGAATGTACAACCTCTATGAGCATAGACAAACTAGTGCAAAAGTCAAGGGGAACATACAACCTCTGTGAGCCTAGTCAGGCCTTGTGATCCATGAGAAAAAGTCATGGCATCTAGCAAAAGTTAGGTTGAATACAAAATTCCTATGAGCTACAAATAAAGGATATTCCTAATATTGGAAATGATATAAATGTATTGATCTAGTGCGTTAGCACATGTGACATTATCCACCATGAAGAGAATTTTGAATTGCCTTGTAAAGAGCCGAGTTGTAGAAGTCAGAGTTACATGTCTAAGTCAAAGACATTGTTGTCAAATTGTCGCATGTTGCATGTTGCACGTTGCATGCATGTCTAGTTGCATGTTGCTTGCATGCAGGACATGTGCATGCTAAGTTAGCTCACATGCATGCCAAGTCAAGGGTGAGTTAAGAGTCGAGTCATCAAAGTCAAGTTCCATTCTAAGTAAAGTCTCTTCTCTAGTCCTAATTTGAGTTAAGGCGAGTTGTGAAAGGCATGCAAACATGCTCTATTTTCGAATTGTCCATCTCCTCTCTCAAGCACCTACTTATACACAGCTCGAACCTCATTGTTTAACATCTTGTCTTGGAGAGGGAGGCTGCGAAGAGGATATCAGCTAAGAGATATCAGCGTATCAACCATTAAATATCGGCATTTCAGCTAGGAGGAAATCAACATATCAGTCACAATTTAGACAACATATCAGTCACAATTTAAACAACATATCAGTCAAGATATAAATTGTATATCAGTCAAGGAATAGACATCATAACAAAAAAGAAGAAAGGTAGCTAATCTCTCAAGAAAAGAGCAGCATATGAGTTGTGAGAGACAACATATAACTCTGATAAAGTGAGGTTGCATATCAGTCCAGAAAAGGACAACAACGCAGCACATAGGTTGTGCATGGTCTCTTCCTCAATGCTGGTCAATAATCATAAAACATATCAGCAAAGCTTCTCTTCTTTTAAAAGTTTTCAGTCCAGTCTAAGTCGTCTTGGCAAGCTCTTTTAAGAGCAGATTTTTTTCATGGTGGATGTTTGTAAGTGATCTTACATTATTAATGCAATAAAGGAATATCTTTTGTTGGGGTTTTTCTCCCTGTACAGGGTTTCCCTGAGGTATATGTGTTGTTGATGTGCATGCTTACATATCTACATGACTATTTCTATTCAGTTATGATTCTATATTGTTGAAATGTTTTAAGATGGAATCAAAGTGTTGAAGAATTCAAAGAAATAATCCGCTTAAGAAATCAAGCTCAAAATTTAACAAATAGCCCTCAATACATTAAATAAAAATATATTCCACTAACTAGCCCTTTGAAAATGTTTGGATGGATTATGCACATGTCACTATTGCAATCTGTCACACGCTAATTAATCTAGGAATCAAGCATGCAAACAAACCTTCTCACAAAGAAGCGTTATTTGGTGATGGAATTCAACATCCCAGGATCAATGCAGGAAGGGGCTGAGTTTCGGTGGGTGGGAAAGTTACGCTGACAACCTGCTTAACGAACTAACACCCTAGTGCAAGTTACCTCACCGAGCAGTGGGAAACCCTCCAAGGAGTTCGAGTGAGTCTAGCCAACGTCGATCTCAGGTACAACACCACCTTCCCTATGCTGTTGTAACATCCTTCTCTTGCGCTCACTGAGCGAACTTATTCTTTGAGGATACTTGTGTGATAGTGATCTGGGTTATTATATTATTGGTCATTTCGATTATGATTATGAGATATTGTGCATTTTATGATATGTTATTTTGTTGTATTTACATAGACAAGTGTTATTGACTAGGTTCTCTTGAGTGTGCAGGACTTCGGACCTTGATGATGCAGAGGCATCGATGAAACTCCTTGGACTCTGGATCGTGTCAAGGAGTGGGTTGTTTGGGGTTTGAATGTTGTTGATGTGACATATGTACATATGATTAGATGTTATGATGATTGATTGTTATTGCTGACATGATTCGTTGATGGATGCAGGCTGACAATAGTTTGTCGACCAGACTCACATTTGGAGTAGAGCGGTCACGCACGACAACCAGATACATTGAGGGAGAGGTGTGGCAACAGCCCTGCCACAGCCTACTAGCACTCCCGTCGTGGCTCAAACTGTAGGTTAGCGATTACATACTTTGAGAAGACCCACGATGGCGTGAAGGTAGACTGTGACAGTCGCTCATGATGATTTTAAGGGGCACGCAATAAGGTAGGGGTCTTATTCTTTATAGGCCTTTAGTTTCCCACAAGATCACCTGGCGGAGTATTGATTCCAGAGGTTTGACGTCTACCAAATTTAGTCAAGAGGAAAGTGGCACCCTTGGAGCACATGGTGTGTCTTGAAGGGCACGTCTCGCAAGGAAAACGAAAAGAGAAGAGTGGCACCCTTGGAGCACGTGGTGCATCTTGAAGGGCATGTCGCGTATGAAAAACGGAAAGAGGCGAGTGGCACCCTTGGAGCACGTAGTGCGTCCTGAAGGTCACGTTGTGATTTTAACTAGTAAGTGAATAAACCTAGTGCCTAGAGAACTATGCCTCCTTAGGACCTAGTTGGCCTTAAAATGAATGATATGATAAGTAAAGTTTAAAAGCAATTTTGCCCTTCAAAATGTCACCCAGCCTAGTGAATGTAAAACCTAGGTCTAAGTAGAACCTCTGAACAAAAATATTTAGACATATAACAAGAAGGGTGTAAAGAAATTCAAACTTTATATATATATATGGGAGAATTAAATTTTTAAAAAAGGGGGTAATGGTTGTTTTTATCTACATTTGCTAATTTAATTTTTAAGTTAAAAATAAAAGAGGGTAAATGGTTGTTTTTATCTACACTTGCTAAATTAATTTTAATTAAAAAGTAAAAAGGGTAAATGGTTGTTTTATCTACACTTGCTAAATTGATTTTTTTAGTTAAAAAGGAAAAAGGGGGAAACTTAATAGAAATAGGAAACCTAAAGAAAAAGGGAAACTTAAAGAAAAGGGGAAACCTAAAGAAAAAGCTGAATGTCTAACTTTGTAAGGAATCTTGTCTTTGGAACTTTCTATTTATGAACTCAACTAAGAATTAACTAAGGCGTAAGTCATTTAAGAATTGTAAGGGAATATTTGGACACCGAGGAGTGTTTTTAGGAATGCTCTTAGTGGGTGAGGGAAATAAGAATATTTAATTGATTAATAAAATTGTTTTTCTAGTGCAACTAGGATATCGAGTGACATGTGTACGGGGGAGGATTTTCCTAATTAATTAATGAAAAAGGAATCTAATGAGAATTTTGGGAAACTAATTACATGAAAACTCTATAAAAAGGATGGAGGAGAAACAGTGTGGATCATCATTTGGCTTGCATAACGTTAAGTTGCTGAAATTTCATCTTGATTGAACTTTCTCTTGTGGGAGTTGGGATACTGTTAAGGTCCTAACCCGCACATAGGTAGATCAATGTATTCGGATGTAATAAAGGTCAATATTAATAAGGCCTTTCAATAAAATAGAATAAGGCAGATGTAAGAAGACCTAATAGAAGCTTTCGCTTCTAGAAGGATCTTCCTCTAGATGCTTCTCTTAATAGACATATTTAGTATAAATAAGGGGCGAGGGCATGTGAACCCTAGCTGGGAGATTATTGTAATAGAGCGCTGCTCGACTGGAGGTTGCCCCCTCAAAGAGGCCTGTGAACATTGCTTTCTGAATCAAAGTGCTTTTCTATTGCTATTTCGTATATCATTTCTGTGTATTGTGAAGATTATGCTGGATATTTTACTGTTATTCTGCCATTTCTAGCATTTCATTTATGTTCTGCATATTTTATATATCTGGTATCTTGCAAGTGGTATCAGAGCACTTTCCTTGGAAGAAATTGTGGGTATTTTTTTTTTCTAGGGTAGAGACGTATTCTGGCGTCTTTAAGCCACAGAGATTTGTCGTTAAGCGCATAAACCCGCGGTTGAGGGATTCATACACGCAGGAAATACAAGTGATTCTTAAGCGCACATCTGTTGGCCACCCTTGTAACCCCTGTTGGTACCCCTTCGAGTGGTAGCGCATCAGACAACACCTGTGTACGAATCGGGCTAGATTTCCTGAAGCCCTCTTTAGATAAAACTATCGGCTGTCGGACTGCTATAGTGTCACCGAGAACAACACTCGGGAAGATACTCTCTAGTACCTGGGTAGTCGGGTAGTACGGCTAATGGTACGGTCTATCCTCCTTAGCTAGTGCCCTGAGATATTGGGCCGAGTACTATTGTTGGACCCCGCACGTATATCAGAGAGCTATAGCACAGGGCAAACCCTTGTCTGTAGAACCCTTGAATACCTAACCCTTGGGAAACATAAACAGGAACATAAACAAATTAAACCGGCGAGATCTATTGATGTGCATCTGTGTTCGAGTTGCTAAGTAAATACTCTCTGGTTCAGAATTTGGGGATTTCAGC
>ML815200.1:103383-132139 GCA_009831015.1 Picea engelmannii | reverse complement strand
TACTAATACTTGGTGCAATATTCTGTGGAAAGTTAGAGGGAAACTCTAACTTTATAATTACAAACAATCATGAAAAATTAGTGTATACTATAACAAACATTCAAACAATATATATACATATATATAATTTTATATAAAATTGAAAAAACAAAAAAATATAATAAATATATAGCTAATTACCATGGTACGATATTCATTCGATCCACCATCAATGTGACCATATTTCCTACAATGTTTTGTAGTTGTTGCTATTAAAATTCTTATGGGACATCTGAGGCAACATTTTTTACAAGGGAAATAACATCTACCATCACCCTTTTCACCCGCTTTACTTTTTTCCCCACCTCTAACAACATTCTGCGACATTTTTCCACACAAAAATACCCTTTCGGAACCATCGTTGTTATAGAAAGATTGTCGCAACATCTTCAAATCATCAAATATGTATAGGCCAATTTTAGGTCACGATCGTCGCAATTGGGACGATAGCGACCTAAAAAAATATATATATTTTACAGCTATTTATTTTAGGTCATTTTCAATGGTAAAGTTTGACTAAATTATTATGCTCAACTATCGTCGCTTATGCGACGGGCAATCTAAGGTCGTCGCTTATGAGACGAACATTGACCATTACAATTCAGTCAAACTGTAGGCGTCGAAAGTGAAACAAACACGGGGTAGATTTAGAAAAAAAAAAAAAAAAAAATCTTGCATGTTGCGACGAAAGAGTACTTTCGTCACAAGTGGTCGTCGCAAATTTTTCAATATGTAGTAGTGACTCAATAGTGAATGTGGAGAATCTCAAACTCTATGATCCCTCCATGTTGGATCAAGAGGAGGAGCAGGTCCTACCTTCCATAGAGTATTTAGAACCATATGCTTAGGTAGAGTTGGAAGAAGATATATTTTTGCAGAAGTGGCCCATAACTACAAGACAAGGGAAATATGACCTTTGGTAGGTTGGGTTGAAAGGACAAATTCTAGAGAAAACAAAGTGGCACTCCAAGGAGAAGGTAGAGAAAACATTTCCTCACCTCATTATGTAAATATTTTGGGGAAACAAAACCTCCTTAAATGGGGAGGTATGATCTAGAATGGATCATTATATTATTTTTCATCTATCTCAGTACTTTCTAGGTGGAAAAATTTAAGGAATAATCGTACAAGGCCATTTTGGAAGTTGGTCCAAATTTGGAAATTTGGGTCCAAAAAATCATCTGAAATATTCTGAAGCCATTTGAGAAATCAAGTGACATTTTTTTATGGTCAAAACCTTACCGTAGAGAAAAATTTCTATATTCTACACACTGATACCTTTCCAATGATGCAATGATTTCCTCAATCCAAGTTCGTTTGTGAAATTTATGTCTCTCGCAAGTTGACCTACCATATTGATCACCATTGTGTGAGTGGATGCCATGTCAACCTTCATTACTTAGACATGTGGGGCTAGCCACGTAGTGGATTTTACAAGAAAATTATAGAAGTTACAAAACATTATCATAATTGAGGGTTGAGGAATTCAAAAGCCCACCCCTAGATGGCTATCAGGCTATGTTAAATATAGGGCCACTAGGAGGAGAAGGGGTTCCATTCTATGTTATTGTATTTTGTTCCATATAAGAGAAGAAGAAATGGGAGTGATAAATTAGAGAGCATAACAAAGGGGGTTAATGTTATGTAGTATCCTAACAAGACACATGTCTCAGGAAACTCCGTAGATATTTTCTTCTCATTTGTACTTACATTATTTCCATACCATAGAAAAGAGAGAAGAGAAACCTCACCTTCTAGTTGGTTTTCTCCCGTAATGGTTTCCCAAACAAAATCTTTGTGTTATTTTGTGGATGGTGTGTGATTGTATTTTGTTGTTCTCTATGTTGTGCATTTTATCCATTTCATGCACAACCAAAAATTCAATAACTAAATATTCTGGAATCTAAATGAATTTAACCTTCATAGCGTAGATTTTAGTTTTATTTATTAGATTTGTTGTGATGAATTGTTCTAGTGGAATATCCACAACAGTTTACAGATCATGAATCGTAATCTCACGCAAGTCAATTGTAAGATAATCCTGAGATTCGTGGGATTTGCATCCAATGATCTGTGTGGATCTTTAACCATTTTTGGGTGCCATGATTTAGAGTTTCACATACTATAAATACTATAAATAAGGTGCGTTGTAATGCATTATTTTAATCAATCTTTGGATGTTAATGCTAATATTTAGTAGAAGGTTACAAGTCATGTATATGTAAGCCAAATTGATTGGAATGTTGTTCTTATGTAAAGCAAGAGAGTATGATGGTGATTTGTCTTAGGTGTAGACCAAGCTTAGTCATGTAAATATTTATTCTGAATGAATAAGACAACATGAGAGAAAGACACTCAAATAATGTTCGTTTTCCCATCTGGGTTTCTAAGGTAAAATATCTGTGTACAATGATTTTCATTTATTTTCTTTTTTAAATCTATCTTCTATTTTCCTACTAGGTTTAGTGTGGATGTCTATTTCCTAGCATGTGGTATCAGAGCTAGGCTAAGTAATTATGATATTTGATAAGATATTGGATCTAAGCTAAGCCCTAGGTCTAATGAGAGTTGTAAGCCAAATATATGTAAAGTTTTTCTTGAAATAATGATAAGAAATTTGAGGATAGAGATTGACAAATTCAATGGAAAGAATTTTGAGCTTTGGAAGCTTAAAATTGAATACCTCCTTGTAGATCGAGAACAATAGGTAGTGATCTTTCCAGGTACCATTTCGACTGGTATGTCAAGTTAAAAATGGGAGATGAAACTCGACAGAAGGGGAAGGAGTATGATTCGACTGCGTCTCAAAGATTCCATGTTGTTGAATGTCTTAGGTGAAGACTCGACAAAGAAACTATGGGACAAGTTGGTAAGCTCTTACTAGTTGAAATCCTTGGTAAATAAGTTGTTCCTTAGAAATAAATTGTATATTTTGAAGATGAGTGATGGGAGATTAATAACTAAACATTTGAATGAATTCAATAATGTAATAAGCCAATTATTGTTTGTGTATATTAAAATCGTTGAGGAGAAATGTATTAGCCTATTATCTTCTTTTATAGACTATTGGGATATCTTTGTCATGGAATAAACTTTGGCCATCCACCTTCCCCATCGAATGAATGTTTTTGAGATTGTGGTTTTGATAAACCATGATATTCACATTTTTGGTGGGTAATGTAATGTAATTCCATCTCCATTTGTAATGTAATGTAATTCCTACAGTGTTGATGCACCAAATCCCATTAGAACTCCATAGTTAAGCACACTTGGGCTAGTGTAGTATTGGGATGGGTGACCTTTCAGGAATTCATAGTGTTTTACATGCCTATGGTATTTTGTAAACTTAGACCAATTTATCCCACATGCATGTTGAGAATTATTCTCCTCTCACTCTCTCATATATAATCGAGGTGAAGGAGGTCCTTTAAGCATGCAATGGAGTGTCATGTAATTCTTGTTGTGAATGAAGTGTAGCCAACATCTCTTTCTCTTCAAAGATAAGCTACCCCCTTTTAGCCAATTTGTATACTACAGTGTTCTGCTATTTTATTCATTAATAGAAGTTGGGTTTCACTGTATTTCTATGTTTATAATATATTTTCCTTTGTATCTCATTTTTTTCTCAGTATAATATGGATTAACGGTATCAAAGAATTCTACTCCTTAACTTTTATTAGAGAATATCCCCGATATGGTTAGGGTATAGAGAGTTGGTTATTGAGCTAGTTTCTCTTGAGGAAAACTGTTCTCACCAGCCCAAGTGACCTTCCATGGCGGAAGAAAAGAGATATGATGGAGAAGAATATCCTTTCGAGACGTTTCTCTAGGAATCCCTCATGCGACATAGGAATGATATGATGGAAAAAATTTCTCAAATCCTTTGACGACTATTAATGGCGGTTGAAGCATCTTTGACAAGAAGCCATTTCAGAGGTGTGACACCCTTCAAGGTACAATTCATTTTTGATATCCCCTTATTTGAAGGAAAGATAGATGTAGATGCTCTAGAAAAGTGTTTAAATATGCTAGAAGGTTATTACTATGTCCAAAAAATTTCCTAGAGAAAAAAGATCACCTTTGTGCTCCTTAAATCCCTTCCCTATGTTAGAGCTTGGTGGGAAGGTTACTGAGATGCGTACACCATGGATGAATTTATGCCATTTGGGAGAGAACCCAATTGGGTGGCCTTCGTATATTCCATCAAGGAGGAGTTCTAACCTATCAGAAACTATGATGACTAGTACATGAGATGGACGACTCTACATCATAAAAGACACCAGATGGTGTTGAAGTACACTAGCATCTTTCATACCGTGCACTCAAATTTGGGTATTAAATATTTTGAATGGAACTTGGTTTTGAAGTATCATTGTGGCATGCAAATGTATGTTCAAATAGATATGGATTTATTGGACATATCCTCACCAGGATTTTCTTATTGATATGCAGTAAACATTGAGAAAAACTTCAAGTAGTGGATTAAGTGGGAGTTCGGGTTCACAAAAACACCACAAAAGAAACATGGCAAAGGAAACCCTAACTCACAGAATGAAGGATAAAACAAGGAGAGTCAATATCAAGAAAATAATTCCAAGAAACCAACTAAGAAGGGTTATGGGAAGTCTAAGAAAGACACTAGAAAGTGGTGTGAGTTCCACAAAAGTCCCTAGCACAACATTGATGAATGTCTCTAGAAACATTCATTGGTGGACGAGCTCAAAGAAAAATAATTAGAAACTCAATCAAACTTTGATTCAGAGAACAATAAAGGGAAACATATCATTGATGAAAAACCCACTATTACCATCACGACAAAAAAAATACAACCAAAAAAACAAGAGGAGCCTAAGGAGGAGGAGCACCTCTTCCACTCGCAGATGTAGGTAAAGGGGAACCCATTGCATTTCAATGTTGACAACAAGGGTAAAAATAACCTGATATCAGCCAAGGTTTTTAAGAGATTGAAGTTATCAATGATGCCACACCCCCAACCATACACCATTGGATGGTTGATTTGGGTACGAGAGACCTGTGTCAGCCAACGATGTTTCCTGTCCTATAGAATCAAGCCCTTCAAGGATGAGGTATTTTGTGATGTATCCCCACTTTAATTATATAATTTACTTTTAGGGAAACCATATATGTCAAAACATCATGCTATCTATGAGTCTCGACCCCAAAATGTCACTATTACTCTCGGAGGTCAACTCTATAGGGTACCAAAGGTAGCTTTGAATATTGCCACTTCATTGATATCGTAAAAATAGTGCCACAAAGTGATCTCTCAGAACAATTTTTTTTCCCTCTTTACGATCTATTCAAAAGGTGACTAGAAGGTCATTAGGACCACTACAAACACGACCTAAGACCTTTCTATCTAGAAAAACTAGGCCAACCATATTGTAGAGGAGCACAAATATGTTTTTTCTTCAGCTACGGGGGTGCCTCTACACTACCATATCTTGCATTCCATTGGCTTGGTTCTTGGTTCTCCCTTACCCAATGCTCCAATCTATAAATACTCCTTTATAGAGAATGAGAGTCTTCCATATGTTTAACATAGCTTTATTGGCCATGACCCTTTTCAAGTGTGCTTGGGGTTCCAACCATTAGCCCCCATTGATATAACTCTTCTTGGTGCATCTTCACTGACAGAGTCATCCCACTCTCAGATCAAGGCATATTATGCAGCTAGATTTGTTGAATGGATCCAAAAACTCCACCAATAGGTTCATGGAATACTTCCACAATCCAAATACAAGTAGGAAAACTACTTCAACAAGGAAAGCGACTCACCAAAGTTCATATTCAAAAAAAAATTCCCCATCTCCCAAGGGAAATTGACACAATGGGGACCATTTCCTCCTAAGGGGGGACGATTGATCCAAGTGGATCTCAGTGGCCATCCACCTTCTCCACTGAATCAATTTTTCTGAGCCTATGGTTTTGATAAACCATGATATTGACCCTTTTGATGGGGAATGTAATGTAATTCCATCTCCATTTGTAATGTAATATAATTTCTACAATGTTAATGCACCAGATCCCATTAGAACTCCATAGTTAAGAGTGTTTGGACTATATTATTATTGGGATGGGCGACCTCTTGGGAAGTCTTAGTGTTTTACATGCCTATGGAATTTTGTAAACTTAGGCCAATTTATCCCACATGCATCATGGGAATTATTCTCCTCTCACTCTCTCATATATAATCGAGGTGAATGAGGTCCTTTAAGCATGCAATGGAGTGTGATGTAATTCTTGTTGTGAATGAATCATAGCAAACATATATTTCTCTTCAGAGATAATATACCCCGTTCTAGACAATTTTTATTGTGCAATGTTTTGCTATTTTTTTCATTAATAGAAGTTGGGTTTCACTTTATTTTTGTGTTTCTTATATATTTTCCTTTGTATTTCATTTCATTCTCAGCACAATCTAGATAAAATATCTACAAAATCTTACATATCATGACTACTAATCTAAATAAAGTCGATTGTAATAAAATCCTTAGATTTGTCAAATTTGTAGCCAATGATCTGCATGGATCTTTAACCATTTTTGGGTGCCATGATTTAGAGTTTTTCATACTGTAAATCCCATAAATAAGGAACATTGTAATTTATTATTTTTATAGCCTTAATATCCACCCTACAGGTTAGAGAGGAATCCATTATTTTTTATAGCAATATTTCCCTCACCCTATGAAATCTTGCATAGAAGGCCTTTTTCCATTTCCCTATGTAGACTTATCATCCCTGTTTGTAAATCCAGAGCTAAAAATACATATTTTTTCCACATGTACGCATATTGCCTACTATACAACATGCATAGGATGCACCACTACAGCCCGCGTACATTGGGATTTGTGCCAAAAAATTAAAATTAATGTAGGGTTTCCATGTCATGACAGGAGATATATGATCCTTGGCCTTCCATATACTGGAAACGTTTCGACTCAGCCCTTCAGTTCCATTTGAAGGCTATAAATGGTCCAATTCCGAGCTATGGAAAAGAGGAGAAAGAATTCAACTTTGAGAGCAAAGTTACTCTGGAGAAATTATTTACTTCGTATTGAGTCTGCATTCCTTTGTCCTTTAAGTCTAAACACAATGTTCATCCCCCAAGATCTTCCCTTATTGATTGAAAACTCATTGTTTCTCTTTTATGAGCTTGCCTTTGGTGAAGGATTGAAGTGGTGGAGGCCCAGCTAGAAGGAAATTAGTTTCTCGGTTCTGAACCGTGCCGACACGAAAGTCTGTAACATTTTCACTTCTGTTGATCATATATTAATAGAAATACTCTTTTCCCGTCCAACTGATATCTTGCAAATATTTGAATTATTATTCCATGGGCGTATTTGTCATGTTTATTAATGGATTATGCTATTGAATGTGCTAACATAATTTATTATCACCATATGCTTTCTTTGCTTGGTTGTTGAGGACTAGTTGCAAGTATATTGTTTTGGGTCAAGTGCTCAACGGTGGAATTCATCAAACGTTTGGATGAGGTAGGACTTTTATCTTGTCTTGCTAGAATATTTGTTTACATAACATACTTAATAAGAGAGTTGATTTCTGCAGTCATTTCTGTCTGTTGTGGTTTACCTGAGTCATATTGATGTCACATCTCCAACCTCTGTACATCATGTAGGAGATGACTCTCTCACCTCTGCCAATCATATTGAGAGCATGTCACCAGCCATTGGGAACAACACTGGGGGCATCGATAGACTAGATTCCTTAGACATAAGCCTAAATTCCTTTGAAGGACTTGCGAAGGAGATCACCTTACTCATTTGTGTCTAGCTACGGCTGGGATACCAAAAGCGTGGGGCTCACCTAAGGGCCCTTCGTATTCTGATGCGTCTATGGTTTCCCCACACCCTGTTCCTCCTTTGATTGACATGACAATAATGTTGTTGCAATCCTCTCCAGACCATACCCCCGTTGTCGAGGGTGATGTGTCCCCTATCCCTGTTTTCATGCATCCTCTTCAACCTAGAATTGAAGAAGTGGTTGTACCAGTGCAATCTCTGGTAAATCCTACTCCTCGTGTGGAGGGCGATGCATCATTCAACCATGTCATCAACATTCCTGATCCTGCACCTTCTGAATGAGAGATATTTTTACTCTCTCTGAGTTCTCTCCCTCCAATTCTTGAGGAGATTCCCCTTGATTGGGATGGTCTTTTGGGGTATCCAATGCCCCATCCTATGTCTTTTCTGGTAAGAGACATTATCCGATATATAGCGGAGACGATATCCTCTGCTAGTGTTTTATCCTCCTCAACTTGGTGAGCTTAGGGTTTTCCAAAGCTTATGTCGTCTATTCATAAGATTTTGACATTCCACAGATGCCCAGCACAGGAGCCTTGGCCTCCCCCATGACATGTCGCCTAGAAGCCTCTTAACGAGTCCAAGTTAAGATATTTTCTGACTCATCTAAAAAGAGAAAATATTGTCGAGTGATTTGTCCCTTTCACACTCATTAAATTGGACTTGAAAGGTCATGAGCCTTAGTTAAGCTCTTTTCAGAATCGTTTTCAAAAAGAGAAAATATTGTTGAGTAAACTTGTCTCTTTCACACTCGTAAATCGGATTGGAAAGGACATTTGTTTGGCACATGTTTATCCCCTTTTCACACCAAGTAGACTAAATGCATTTAAAAGGGACATTTTTTGGCGTTAAGTTGTGATTGCATCTATGTCGTTGCTTACAGTATTGAGCCTATAGTTGGTTCTTGCTTTGTGTTATAAACCATTTGCCTCAGCAATTTTTGCATCCTCAACCAAGCAGAGCTTTGTTAATATCCTTCGCAATTTGACACCCTATGCCTAGGAGGGAACATTCCCCCGAGTGTCCATCTCCCACATGCATCTCCTTGCATTGAGCATAGGTATGTTCCACTATGGGAACTAGTTTTTCTTACTTGTGACACTCATTTCCTCCTCTGTATCATAGCATTCATTTGTCTATTAAAAAACAAAAAAATATGGGTGAGAAGGGAGTATTATCTTATATTGGAAGTAGTCGTGTCGCCTTTGAACATAGCACAAAGTTATTGAGTCCATAGAATCATAGTTTTGGGATTAGCATGGCCTTAGGAAGCTGAGTTCATTACAAAGTATTCTCTACCGACTGGTTACTCTTCCAATCCCTATAGAGAATTTCATTGATGCCTCCTACATCTCATGGTTTCATCATTGAGTTTATGTTGTCAGAGTCTTCCATATGTCTCATGCTCTTGTTCAAAGGAATTCTATCAACCTGTGTCGGCCATTTCTCAAAACTTTTGACTTTTCATGTCGGCCATGCCCTCAGTTTTTCTCAGAGTCACATGATATCGTAGTCCTATCATGCACCCTGGTCATACTTTCATCTTTGGTAGGTAACCTTGAACCCAACAGTTGATATTTCATCATTGGTCATTGACTGGGTGGTTTCCCTTGTGTTCGACGATAAGACATCTATTCACACATTGGGATTCATGCAATGTCTTGGATGCCATTAGCCTTATTGGTGGTTTCCTCGCCTTTGTCAGCATTTTTCCTTATTGGTTGTTATTCAAAGGGTCTTTTTCGTGTACCTCTTTCACTTGGCACACATGAAAGATGCATAGGGTCGTTGGTTTGTGAACATGTTCTTCATCCAATTTCCTCCAAATCATGAAGCTCCTGCTTTGTACCTCGTTCTCATTGATGAGAGATGTCTTAATGCTCTCCTTTCGGCGAGTATCCTTTCATCGACTTCAACTCATATATTCTGGAAATGGGACCTAGATTCTTATGAGTACCTTGAATCTTCTAGTCATTAGTGGCAGGTTCTCTCGCCATCGACAGTTGGGAATACATTAATGTCTCCTGATCGATGGATTATTCAGGTGTTCGACACCGACTCCTTTATTCACACTTGTAAGAATGTACTCGGTGCCTTGATACCTAATTTCAATATCGATAGGATGTCTCACATTTGTTAATGGTATACCTCAATGACCAGTAATCAAATGATGTCTCATTGTGTTCGACCTCAACTCCTTTATTCACATGATGTAGACTTGCACCCTTAGCGGATTATGTAGAAGACTTGAAGACATCAGTATGTGGTCATAACTTTCCTGAGTTGTTGCTTCCTTTTCATTGGACCAGTACCTATATGAATTCAGTGATCAGGGGAGATCAGATTGTACTCCATTGTATATAGATATCTTCATATTGATTTTGAGACTAGTTCTACTGGGCCTTGTTCATGATTGTAACAACTCTTGGCATATAACCTCATTTGTATTTGCCTATTGCATAGTCACGGACAGTTGTTTGATATATTTTCACATGGATCTGCAGTGTAATTCTATTAGCAGCCATGTATGCAAAGTTAGTGCAGAATGTAATGAGCAACTAGTTCTTCCAGTTGGTTCTCCATCACTCCACTTCTGGGTTTTCTATAATGTATTTCGAACATCACAGATACTCCTCTAACCTCACACATTAGGGGGCATCTATTATAGCAATATTTTCCTCACCCTATGAAATCTTGCACATAAGGCCTTTTTCCATTTCCCTATGCAAACTTATCATCCTTGTTTGTAAATCCAGACCTAAAAATACATATTTTTTCAACATGTACGCATATTTCCTACTATACAACATGCGTATATGCATTTTGCACCACTACAACCCATGTACATCAGGATTTGTGCCAAAAAATGAAAATTAATGTCAGGTTTCCATGTCATGATAGGAGATCTATGATCCTTGGCCTTCCATATACTAGAAACATTTCGACTCGACCCTTCAGTTCCATTTGAAGGCTATAAATGGGCCAATTCCGAGCTATGGAAAAGAGGAGAAATAATTCAACTTTGAGAGAAAAGTTACTCTGGAGAAATTATTTACTTCATATGAAGTCTTCATCCCTTTGTCCTTTAAGTCTGAACACAATGTTCAACCCCCAAGATCTTCCCTTGTTGATTGAGAACCTCATTGTTTCTCTTTTATGAGCTTTCCTTTGGTGGAGGATTGAAGTGGTGCAGGCCCAGCTGGAAGGAACTTAGTTTCTTGGTTCTGAGCCGTATCGACACGAAATTCTGTAACATTTTCACTTCTGCTGATCATTTATTAATAGAAATACTCTTTTCCTGTCCAATTGATATCTTCCAAATATTTGAATTATTATTCCATGGGCGTGTTTTTCATGTTTATTAATGAATTATGCTATTGAATGTGCTAACATCATTTCTTATCACCATATGCTTGCTTTGGTTCGTTGTTGAGGACTAGTTGCAGGTATATTGTTTTGGGTCAAGTGATGAATGGTGGACTTCATCGAATGTCTGGACGAGGTAGGCCTTTTATCTTGTCTTGCTAGCATATATGTTTACATAGCATACTTGAGAAGAGAGTTGATTTTTGTATCATTTCCGTCGGTTGTAGTTTTACCTAGCCATAGAGAGATTTTCCTCATAACATTAGTGGATAGAATCCTTAATGAAACTTTTTCCTGTGGTTTGACCCTTTCCAGAGCAGTTTTGGAGGGCCTCGCGTGACACCTAGCATGCAACAAGTGAGGCCTTTCTAGAAAATAGTAGATCAACAAGCGAGGCACTTTCAAACTTCTATAAAAGGGGAGTTACGATGAAAGGGGCAAGAGATGAGTTGGATATTAGTGGTAATAGCCTAGAAACTCATATCATTTGAGTTTCTAGTGGACTCTAGAAGATCCATAAGCCTCCCCTAAGCCTCCTCCAAGAGTTATATAACAAAGGAAAGCCTTGGGAAAGAAGATGAGGAAGATTGAATAACAAGGTTATGCTACCAAATTGCAGAGGTATTTAACCATTATATCCAGAAGTCATTGAATCCTAGCATGACCAAAGAGATGCAAGGAGAGGCAAGGAGAAAGGAGATTGAAGAAGCTTGCATCAACACATGAGGTATGCATGCTTGATTAAAGTTCTTGTTTTTAATCAATAGATCATTTGGTTTTCCCCTCGAATGTTTTTCATTGATGTACAAATGTTCATATCTAATATTTGTTAGGACATTTAGACACTTAGGAGTTAGTTAAGATCTACTTGGTATATTGTGTCATTAGGTAAAAGTGTGTTTCTTAGTGTGTTTCTTTAGTATGCATTAGTATGTATTTGTAGTTAGGAAATCCGACGGTCACGATATGTTCCCAACATAGAGTGATATGACGGTTCATATTCTCCTCGATATTAAGGGCCATTGATCCATGTCTTAAAACCCAATTGGTCCATGATATCTATTTAAAGAGCATGGAGGGTCATCTTACGATGATTGATTCTGAGAAAATCTCTTGTAAAATCTCTTTGTAATCGTTTTCTTTTGCATTAATAAACTGCTCCAAGTTGTCGCATTGGTTGGGGTCGTGGATGTTTACCCGTAGGGGTTTTACCACATCAAAACATTGGTTTCTTTTATCTTTGATATGGTTGTGTGAGTGATTACTGAAGGTGTTCGTCGTCTGTTGGAGTACCTGTGTTGTCAAACATGATACTGTTTGAAGACTCGCTCCTGTTGTAGATCGAGATCGTGAAGCCAATTTTCCTCATATCCATTTTCTATCATTTTCACACATTTGTGGGATGAGAGGATTGTTCCAGTGCATCAGGATCACGTTTTTCAGTAAGGAACACTTTTCATTTCACTCTAAAAGGTTTATGTTTTCCCAATATATGACCATTTCAGTCAGATCCGGAGGTATAAAGCCTGAATACTCATTTTAAAAATTTTTGCAAAGTATTATTTTGGTTCTATTTTGGTTTTATCTTATTTATTTCCAGGTTTCTACTCTTTTAGATCTGCATATACTCTTTTCCCCGCGCCCTATGTGATCTCGAAAAATAAGGAATAGATAGGAAAATCTGCATCTTCTGGGTAAGCTAACCGATATCTAACCCTTGTTGTCATCGAGAAACAAATTTTTTTTCTTGTGTGAAAAGAGTTTTTTTTTAACACGCTCTCCAAAGACATCTTCAACAACAACAACAATCTTCCTGCTAAATAATACAATATTTTTTGCTAGACCATTTGGTTAAAAAATTTCTTATTAAGTAAGAGGTATTGAGTTCAAGTCTCTCTTTTTGTTACTTTTTTTGAAAAAGTTCATGCTAAAATTTTAAAGTGTATTTCACTTCAAGTATAAAAGTGAATCACTATAAGTAGCTTTAATATTTTATTTTAGAGTTATTTATTTTACATAAAACTTTTATTTTATAAAGTAAATTCATTGTAAAAGTGATCCCCACTTCTCTTTATAAAAGTGGGTCACTTCATAAAGCAACTTACACCACCACGTGGTCCTTTGGTTACCATTTATGCATTTTTTAAAAAGGGTATAACTCTCACATCCGAAGTCCATTTTCAGTGTCAGTTTTTTTAAAACTACCTAACTTTTCAAGATATTTCCATCCAGATCATCAGTTTCATTTTTTAAATCCATATTATTTGCATATTTAATATGGATTCTACAAGTAATCTCTTTCTTACCAGCACCAACTACTTCCAATGGAAATCCCATCTGGAAGATTTATTAATAAGTAAAGGCTTGTACTAGATTACCTTGGGAAAGTAAACAACACCCACTGATGCTGATAAGAAAGTCAAATGGGATAATAGGAATGAAAAAGAACGTGGATTAATTAGAATGTCCATCTCTCATGATTTAAGGTTCCACCTTCAATCAATTGATCAACCCAAAGAAGCTTGGGACAAGATTGAATTTGTGTTTGGTAAACACAATATTATTCGAGCACAACAGTAAGAAAATCAAGTACTGACTTTAAGTCCAAATGATTTTTCTTGCATTGAAGACTATCTATCTAAGTTTAAAACACTCAGAACTTTATGTGAATAATGTAAGATAAAGATAGAAGAAGATCATTTCATATATATTATTATTTCTAAGCTAGGTAGTGCATATTATGTGTTTGTATCTACCTTTTATGCCATGGAAGAGGCTCTAGGGACAACTTATAAATAACCCAGTCTTGAGAAATTTTGTGATGCTTTGATTAGAGAGCAAGATAATCTTGTACAACTTGGAGTGATCAACACTGCAGGTACCTCCAAAAAAACCTTAGTCATACATCAAAAAGGTAAATCCAAGAATCCCAAGAAGCAACATCCTCGCCACAACAACAAGCAATATAAAGGTCCCAAACCCACTCAGACAACTTCCTCTCCTAATGGTGACAAAGGAGAAAAATATAAAGTAAGAAGACTGACAAACATTGCAACTTTTGTGATAAAGATGGTCAAGATGAGTCCAACTGTTTCAAGAAGATGGTATCTTTAGAAGCAACGATGAAGAAGCACAATATCAATATTGATTCTACTACTTCTTCTTCTTCTCATGGACATGCAATTTTTGCTTCTGGTTTCTCCTTCAATACAACTTCTACTTCTTCTTCTTATGAATGGCTTATTGATTATGGAGCATATTATCATATGAATAAGGATAGAGACATATTTTCTTCACTAAATGAATGTAACACCAAGAAAATATTTGTTGGTGATGATAGATCTCTTAGTGTTGAAGGATCTGGAATAGTTCAAGTAGAAAACGGTCATTTCAATGATGTATTATGTGTTCCAAGTCTTTCTTGTAACCTTCTATCAGTATATCAAATCACTCATTTAGGTGAAGGTAAAATCGTAGAGTTTTCACCTCACCAAGTTGTAATCAAAGATCTAAAAGATCCTAAGCATGTTCTTGCAATTGGAATTGCTGATGATATTACTATGTTTTACAAGTTTGACAACTTTGGGTCATCATCTTTTTCATCAGTTTTTGTTGCTCATAACGACGACTTGAGAAAACTTTGGCATGAGTGGTTTGGTAATCTAAACTATCACTCATTACAAAAACTATGTAATCAACATATGGTGACTACTCTTCCTCTTGTTTCATGCAAAGAAGGTGTTTGTGTCGGCCATGTTCTTGGAAAACATTAACAGGACATTTTTGACAAACGTGTCTCTTGGCATGCCTCGGTCCCTTTGCAGCTTGTTCACAATGCTTTATGTGTTCCATTATATTCTCCTTCTTTTTCTAGGTGCAAGTATTTCTTAACTTTCATTGATGACTTTTCCAGACGTACTTGGGTTTACTTCTTAAAACTTAAGAGTGAAGTTTTTGATAGGTTTTTGGCCTACAAGGTGCTTGTGGAAAAGCAATTTGGACATCAAATTCAAAAGTTAAGAACAGATAATGGAGGCGAATATGTGAAAAATAATTTTACAAGTTACTGCACTACACAGGGCATCCAAATGCAACACATTGTTCCATATACACCACAAAAAAATGGTGTTGATGAGAGAAAGAACTGCACATTAAAAGAAATGGATAATTGTATGATCCAATCTAAGGTATTAAGTCTAAAGTATTGGGAGGAAGCAATCAACTGTGCAAATTACATTGTAAATCACACTCCCACAAAGGCTCTTAAAAATATAATATCAGAAGAAGCTTGGACTAAAATTAAACCAGATGTAAGTCACTTCCATGTATTTGGCAGTATAGCATGGGCTCACATTCCTGATGAGAAAATGAAAGCATTGCAGCCTAAAAGTGATAAGTGTATATTTGTTGTTTATTATGAAGATGTCAAAGGTTATAGAATTCTTCAACCACATTGTAATGAAATTATTGTTATAAGAGATGTTAAATTTGATGAAAATCTCTTGGCATGCGAGCCTAATTCGACGATTGTGCCTTCTTCGGCCTGTGAGCCATCTTCAACGTTTATGCCTTCTTATGTTCTTATTTTGGTTTCTTCTTCAGATGATGACAGTGAGGATGAAAATCCACCTCCTCCTTCTCACCTTCCTCCATATGAGTCCTTTGAACCTAAACCAACACTAGCTCCACAGTTTCCTAGATGGGTTCCTTCGAAATGAGAAGAAACTAGTGATCTCGTTGGCGATCCTTCAGATCAGCGTCAGACACGTTCAAGGTTCCAATGAGCCTCTTCTCTTTTGGCTCAAGTTTCAAAGACTCATGATCCAAAGACATTTGAAGAAGCTTCAGGTCATCCATATTGGGATACAAAAATGAATGAAGAGTATCATTCTTTAATGGCCAACGATACTTGGGATCTTGTACCTCTTTCAAAAGGAAGAAAACTTGTCAGATATAAATGGGTCTACAAAACTAAGTATGCATCCGATGGAAGTGTTGAAAGACACAAAGCTTGGTTATTTGCCAAAGTATTTTCCCAAGTTGAAGGAATTTATTATAATGAAACCTTTGCCCCTATAGCCAAAATGAATTCCATTTGCCTTGTTCTTTCCCTTGCTACCTCGCATAAATGGGAGGTCCATCAGATGGATGTTAAATCTGCGTTCTTGCACAGATATTTGCAAGAATAAATCTACATGGAAAAGCCTCATGGCTATGTCCATAATGACTCTAGCCTTGTTTGTCGCCTTAAGAAATCTATTTATGGTCTTAAGCAAGCTCCCCAAGCTTGGTATGCCAAAATGGTCAACTTTCTTATTGACACCGGATTCTCTAGATTCCATTATGATCCTAATGTCTATACCAAGAAAGTAGGAATCCATCTCATAATCCTTGTCCTTTATGTTGGTGGCCTTATCCTTACTGGTAGTGACTCAAAACTCTTAAACCATCTGAAAACCATCCTTAAGAAGAGATTTGCAAACTAATGAAGGAATTTTTCTTTTCCAGTCTAAGTATGCTTGTGAAATTCTTCGTCGCTTTCACATGGATGATTGTAAACCAACCCCTTCTCCCTTCCAGTCTGGAGTCAATCTTACTGCCACTTGTACTTCTCCCGAAGTTGATGCCACCCTCTACCGTCAGTTAGTTGGTAGCCTCTTATACTTGACTCATACTCGTCCCGATATTTCCTTTGTTGTTGGTTTTGTTTCCCAATATATGCAAACACCCCATGAAAGCCATTGGAAAGAAGCTAAAAGGATACTTCTCTATGTCTGTGGTACAGTTTAGTTCGAGATACATTATAGTTCAGGGGGGACTCTTTTATTGGTTGGTTTCACTGATTCAGATTGGGACGACAATCCTGATGATCAGAAGTCTACTGCAGGTTATGTTTTCAACCTTGGTTCAGGACCAATCACTTGGGCATGTAATAAACAATAGGCTATTGCACTTTATTCGGCAAAAGAAAAGTACTGAGAAACAGTAAATGCAAGTCAGGATGCCTTGTGGCTTCGACAAATCCTTTTAGAGTTTGGATTCCAGCAACAACATCCAACCAGCCTTTGGTGTGACAATCAGAGTGCCATCAAGCTCGCCAAAGACCCAGTTCAACATCAGTGCAACAAGCACATCGATCTACACATACACTTCATCAGAAATATCATTCATGATCAAGTTATTGAAGTTCTCTTTTTCCCTACAGAAGATCAAGTTCCAAACATTTTCACAAAGTCTCTTATAGAAGCGAAGTTTTCCAAACTTCGATCTATGTTAGGAGTTCAAGAAGTTGTCATTAAGGGGGGATAGGATCTAATGCCTCCGTCCTTTTCCTATTGTGTCACTATTTTAAATCCTTCAATCCTATCCCAAGTTGTTCTTATGGGGGGATGTTAGGATATTTAGACACTTAGGAGTTAGTTAATATCTACTTGGTCTAATGTGTCGTTAGGTAAAAGCGTGGTTCTTAGTGTGTTTCTTTAGTATGAATTAGTATGAATTTGTAGTTAGGAAATCCGACAGTCACGATATGTTCCCGACATAGAGTGATCCGACGGTTCATTTTCTCCTCGATATTAACGACCATTGATCCATGGATTAACACCTGATTGGTCCATGATCTCTATTTAAATATCATGGAGGGTTATTTTTCGATGATCGATTGTGAGAAAATCTCTTGTAAAATCTCTTTGTAATAATTTTCTTTTGCATTAATAAACTGCTCCAAGTGGTCGTGTTGGTTGGGGTCGTGGAGGTTTCCCCGTAGGGGTTTTACCACATCAAAAAATCGGTGTGTTGATATTTTATCTGGTTGTGTGAGTGGTTACTAAAGGTGTCCATCCTTTGTTGGAATACCTGTGTTGTCGAACAATCTTGAAGATTATATATCATGTTATATTTAAGCTAGATCTATGATTCTAACATTAGGAAGCAAGTAGAATGGTTTTGTATTGTCTTTGGTGTGAAAGAAGCAGGTTGTATAGGTTGGAGCTGAAACTTTAGTACTAAAAAAACCAAGATACACTAAGGAAAACCTTCAGGAAAAGGTAATCCATTCACTCAACTCTTTTTATGTGATCCTATTGTTTGTTTCTAGGGAATCCATAGGAAGTATACCCCCTCCTCTCTAGGATAACTAGTATTATCCTAGGGAAATATTATTGAGCTACTCAGTGAGATCCCTATGAGATATTTTCCCATAACAAATTGGTGACTCCGTTGGGGAGAACACCATTCTATTTGAATCTCTTTTCCCCACTTTGTATTTATTTTTTGGTGTGAGTCTTGTTGTATTCCACTAAGGGGCTTGGGGCTTAGATCCAGTAGATTCGAGAGATCTAGTTCATATATGAAGATATGAAACTTTTTCCTTTCTCTCAAAAAACCAAATTTTTGACAGGCCTCACGTGTTGCACTACTCTTGTCCTGCGAGGCCCCCTTGTGTGTTGCTTCTCCTGTGTCCCACGAGGCCCTCTCAGATCTACAGTTTTGAAGAACTCAACCCAAGAGTGTCAAGTTTGAGACCTCCTCTGAACTGTTATAGGCATGCAATGGTCAGTCTGAGTGTCTTGGTATCCTTGCTACAGAAATTGGCTTGTCACATTGATCACTTTTCAAGTTGTTATTGAGTAGATTTGTGTGAAAGGATTTGCTTTTGTTTGGATAGTATTTTTTTGTTGTTTGAACTTTCCAGAGAATTTGAAATCATAATGCAACATATCTAAAGTGATCTAGGAGCTTATGCCATTGGTTGCATGTTCATTTTCATAAGACCTTTGTTCATCACTAGATCTGCCCTCCTAGAAAAGTTTTTGGGTATGATCCTTGTAGTGAAATTAGAGAAAGATGTTCTAGACTAGTTCCTAATATCCTACAATATTTTTTCTTACTATTTTGTTTTTTTCTTGTTTGCAATAGTCTCTTTTGTTGAGGTCAATATTTTCTTATACTGCAAATTGGAAAAAACTTTAAAAAATTTCAAAAGATCTCTTGCATGCTTAGTCCTCTTTTTAAGCATTAATGTTGGTCTTGGATCTATTGTGTCTAATTGGTTGATGGATTATTTGAGGATTGTTTTTTAGTATTGAAAAAGAAAAGGAAAAATATATATCCTTCCCATAGCTATCTTTCATCGAATTGAAATATTTTTCACTTGCATGCTTGCATTACTTGGTTGGGTCAAGATTCCTCATATCATACAATGTTTCATCCATTACCTTTGGACCTAAGAAAAAAACTCTAAAAAGAATCACTTAAACTAAAATTAATTAGGCATTTTCCTTTGATAGAAAACTAACACTAGATATGTTTAGGGTCTTGGATTAGGATTGGCGAGTAAACTATCCAAGGCCACAAAAATCAACCTAGAATTCATTAAAGAGTGTTAAATACATGATTACAATCAGTGTGTCAGGAAGCTCCTCTAACACAGGATTCAAGAACGAGGTCTCATAGGGGAAAGTAGGGAGATTACCCCTCTCTACTTGTTTTGATGTTTGCGGTACTACTTCAATCATTACGTATGCGAGGGTTCTATTGGTTAATGCCTTCAAATATTTAGGATTATCTACCCTACCCTTACATGAGGTTAGACTTACGACTATTCACCCGACCATTTATTGTTAGGTGGTAGCCTTAGTGACCTTTCCCAACAATTGACATAGGTGACTATAGGTGAGACGTGTCTATAGTACCTTGGGAAAACATTTGTTCACAGTCTCAATTCTCCTAGAGAGTGTCATACTTAATAAATGGTACTTTCACCAGTCAGGGTTGTCTCGTGTCGATCATCATAACTACTCCTCACACCTTCGCTAATCAATCTTGTGGGGACTTCATCTCCCCCACTGGATTGGTTTTCGAAAGGCCCCTGAGCCAATTGGTTTGCTTGTTGCTGCCTAAATTTGATTAGGGGTGTGTTATTTGATTCCGAGTCTAATTCATCCGTAGGTTTATTTGTTTTTGGAAGGTAACATAAATTTATTCATTGTGGCTGAAGCACCGCATCGATCTCGTCGACCACGAGGACTCGAGCCTAGAACAGAGGTGCGACCACCTCTAAAGCAGCGTGTAACAAGTGAAAAGGAGTTTGAAGGGTCTTATATTTGGTTTGAAAAAACTGGCTTGGTTGAAGTAGAGGTGGTAGAGGAACTTCCTCCACCAAATTTCAATCCACCTTTAACTAAGCTAGACACCCCTTTATTAGTCCAAGTAAGGGAAATTTTTAGTGAGCCTTTCTCTTTGTTGAATTCATCCTCCCACCATGTCAAGACTGAGTGTCTCGTCCAGTGTATCTAAGACTATGATCCCATATCCACATGGGATAGGGGGGAATTCCCCTAGGGGCATCTCAACATTTTCCTCTTTTCCACCTCTTAGCTCCATTGGACCTACACCATCCACTCCTTTTGTTTTTGGTTCCTCCATGTGAGGGATGTCATCCATGTCATATCCATCCACTAGCATACCTAGCATCCCTACACCCATCCCTTCCATGTCAATTCCCATTTCCATATTCGTTTCCAATGGGGGGTCGAGTTTTGGTTTCAGCATGGGAGGTGGGACTCCTTCCACTTATGCCAATCCAATGAGAAGTATGACATCATCAGGTGCGGGTGCAAATTTTGGATGGAGTATGCCTAGTGTTTTTGGTGTTGTCCCTAGTTAAACTGGGGGCAACATTACATATGGAGGTTTTAACTTTCCTTGGGTTAAAAGACCTTTCCCTGGGGGCACATCCCTTGGGGGAAATTTTCATCATGGGGAGGTTTTTCTTTCGTGTCCACATATTCTCCTGAGGGTTTCTTCCCTGGGACTATCTTTGGGAAAATCTTTCCTGAAGGGTCCAAATTTCCTCTTGGGGAATGTTAGAAAAACAGGACCGTGGAGCAATAAAATAAAACAAATGCACAAAGAAAACACAGAAGATACACAATACAATAGAGACACAGATTTACCTGTTTCACCCAGTGTGGGCTACATCCACCAGAGAAATTTCTAGGTCCTTCCTTTATTATTATCCAACAAATGAAGGGATACAAACTACAACAAACCCGTTGTAACTTCTTCTTCTTTCTCTCATAGTCTCCTATCTCAGAATACAATATTCGCTATGATACATAGCTGCAACACATTTACCTCATAAGAGAGGGTTTCCTTCTAGGGAAAAAAACCCTAACATAACTTCTACCGTTAGATTTGCAACCTTATAATGAACGGTCCATATTTACAATGAAATTACAATATACTTTTACAAGGAGGTAACCCCCCTTTGCACTCCCCCGCGTGGAAGAGTGTACATACTTCTGGGGTGTAAATGCTTCATGGGGTATAAACACGACTAAAAAAAAAAATACCTCTGAATCAAGAAGATAATCAGGCTCCACAACCAACAGGGAAAACCCCCTTGGGGGCATTTTTGGTTTTGGGAGAAGTCATGCTCCTGGAGTTTCCATCATCTCAGTAGAAAATCACTCTTTAGGATCTCTCCCACTCTCCAATAGTACCAACATGGAGGGACTACAATGTCCTTCTGAGATAGCAGAGACTTTACCTCCCTCCCAGTCTACATTTGCATCATTTCCTTTCCTTGCAATACTCCATTTACCATACTTTTCATGTTTAACTAATGACCCTATATCCCATGACCCCTCATGGTTGACTATCTCATTCAAATTACCCTCAGACATTCCTAAGTTTTATGGAAAGCCGAGAGAGGACCCCTCTACACACATTATGACTTACCACTTGTGGTGTTCATCCAACTCGTTGATGGATGATAGTGTAAAGTTGTGTCTTTTCCAAATATCCATGGCCAGGGCTGCCAATAAATGGTACATTGAACTAAAAGGGGGTTCCTTTAGAAGCTTTAGTGATCTGGCAATGGTGTTATTAACGTAGTACCAATTGCTCATTCGGTATGAGATAGGAACTGAGATCTTCAATTCTCTGTGTCAATACAATGCCACCCACATCTCTGATCATATTCATGAGTGGAATCGATGGCGTAGGGTGATTAAGAATCATATTCCAGAAAAAATTCCTTACATAGTGGTTTACTAAGTCCTTCCTACCACCCATTTCCAATGATGTAGCTATGGTTGGGGTTTCCACCGAGGAGAAAGATATCATGCGTTCCCAACACTTAGAATTGATCTACTCACAGTTGGGTACTCTCTATGATATTATTCTAAATGCTCCTTGCTTGTCAACATATCCCAGGAAGTCGAACCCAAGACCCCATGCCGATGGTGTGGTTGGTTATGTTTCCCATGCGTATGTGAATTAGTTAGCTGACCAAATGGGTCATATGTCGATTACATCACACCCATCGGATACCGACACTAGTGCTCAAACTGTTGTAGTTCCCTATCAAACCTTCAAGGTGAATTTAGTGAAATCCACACAACCGAAGAATCCTCATCAACTCAGAGGAAAAAAGAAATGAAACAAAAATAAATATTCTAATTTTGAGAAAGGGACTGCCCCCACCCAGAATACCTAGGAGAGGGCCACTAAGGAGAAGAGGAAATCTCAGTTCCCTTGCACATTCTATGGGGAGGACCATTCCACTCATCATTTTCCTCGAAAGGATGAAGTCCACAGATTTTTGGCATAGTAGCGGGACCCCCATTATCTTGTTGTCTTAAATCATCCTATCCCCCCTCAACCTCAAAACATGGTTGCCACAAATACTACCATTCCTCCAGGGGGCATTACAGGTATCCTTCACCATGAGGGGTATCCACTTAATTCTTCTATTTTCATGTGTAACCACACAGTCAATTTGCAAAAACGAACTAAAAATTATGAAATTCTCGAGCCTTTGCATGCTTCCCTAGAAGCAACATATTCATCCCAGCCTGGTGGCCCTCTCCAGATAGAGAATCCATTTATTGATGCACCAATTCACCCCCTGAAGGGCGTTCTTTGACATACGACACATAATCCTAACACACGATATTCCCACAATTATAACATTGTGGAAGAATTGGCTCAGGCACCTTGTTCCATGTCGATGCTTGAAATTATCCAAAGCTTCTCCACACAGTGGAAATCCTTTCTCTCGACCATAGGCAAGGTTTATCCATTATATTGGAGCTTGATAACCTTTGATTCAACTCAGGTAACTCATAGTCTATCCCATCAAGTCACCTTTTAGATCATAGTGCGGTCGTTGGGGAAAAACATCTTCCGAACAACTGTTGATGAAGGAGCCTCGACTTGCATCATGTCTATTTCTTGTTGGAAATCTCTCGGATCTCCTAATATTGATATTTATGCCACACTTATGAAATCAATCGATGGAAACATGTTCTAACCCCATGGAATAATAATCTCCTTACCCATCGAGTTAGGTGGTAAGACTGTCTCCGTTGTCATGGAGGTCGTCGACGCACCACTTGAGTATAATATGTTACTTTGGCATACTTGGTTCTATGAAATTAATATAGTTTTCTCATCAATATTTAGGGTCCTATTCTTCCCTCACCCATGGAAAATCATTACCATCGATCAACTTGTGTTTTGTACCCCAGACCTTGGATCCAATGCGAGGTCTAATGTACCCTTTATCGGTGATACCATGCAGTCTTATTTGATCATTGGTGAGGGGATGTTCAAAAATCCTTCGCTTATTGGTATATTCCCCCTTTCCCCACCATCTCATACTACAATAATTACCCCCATCAACATGATTTCCTCATCTACCAGTGGATCCCTTGGTTCTTTTAATCCTTGGGCGGTACCTCGTCCTAAGGATGTTGATTCATACAACGCATCCATACCACTCACTGCAGTCGATATTGTCGATCCAACAATCCCATAAGAATCAATTGATACTGGTCAATACGTCCATCCTTATATGGAGTGTGATCAACCTACTTCACCCATAGGGGTTGTTAACTCTCTCAGTTCACATCACTTCCTTACTTTTGAGTTTCTTCAGAAGAGGCCATCTTAGATGTTATGGCTTCCATAGAAAATCCTATGGAAGATGAGCATCATCTAGAATCCATCCACCCTAGGTTGGAACTAATGAGCTTTGACATGATGGTTCTTGATCAGAGACTGGTGGAATTTGCTGAGACACCTAGTGAAACCCCTAGTCTTGACCTTTTTCTGCCCTATTTATCTTTTTTCAGAACTTGCCACCAAATTATTTGCTTCCCCTTACATCAAAGTGTTGTCCCTCGAGTTGTTCTTATAAAGAAAAATTCCAAGGCACCCAATGAGGCCCTTTAAATCCTCTTCTCTCTTTATGCTCTTATAGAAAAATCTAGGAGCCATAGAGGGTATCCCTTGTGAAAATATAAAAAAAATAGGTGAAATTTAAAATCTTAATCACAATCATTTAGAATATCCAATAGTATTGAGATAATAAATAAGATAAAACAATCAAAACAAGAACATAATTTAGTTCATATAAATAATTAAATTAAGTCATATCATTTCATTTGTAAGAAAATAGTCCCTATAAATAAAGTAATCACAAGAAAATAAATCAAATAAAAAAAACATTACAAATAGATTTATGGACAACATATGAATCACATATATAATATATACTGGAAATATGATATTAGCCAATTCCATTCATATATCTAAATAGAAAGATAATATTCAATTTAACCTTGTATGATAAATACAAAATTTTCTATGATGAACAATTTCAATGAAGATTGGGTCAACTCAATGAATAGAATTCAAACTGTAAAGCATTGATGAATAGAGACAAAACACATATACATAAAAGAAAAAGAACACAACACAACCTAACGAAATCTTATTTAAAAATCAAACATAGGCACTATTTGAAATATGAAATCATCATCTTATTGCAGCGAATAGAAATCAATGTATGTCTTTCTAGAAAATCCGACCCTTAGAGGGTCATCAAAAAATATTTTTATAGTTCTTTTTCATAATTGTAAAATAACCGTCTTGAAATAAGTTCCTTTAAAGTAAAGTAAATTAAAATAAACTATTTTTTTTCTTTTCATCTTGACACCAAATTGACTTTTCTTTGTCGAAGGTAAACTACTAACTGTCGGTTCCCTTAAAGTTATCTTCTTCCCTTTGAGTGATGTAACTTCCAACTCTCTATGCCCGCTTTCAATGGAATCGAAAGAAAATTTGATTAATTCTTTCTCTTCCTCTGTCATAAGAACATTGGTTCTTTGAGTCATTCTTTCTAATTTCTCTTCAAGATCAATAATATGCTTTTCTTTTAGCATATTATTTATTTATGCAGAGATGGAGAAATCAGTGTGTTGTTAAAGATAGACTCTCTAATACCATATTAACCAGAACTAGATATTTTCAAAAGTCTAATTCTTATGATCAATGGAAAACTCTTTATATATAAAAAATCATATGAAAGGAATACAACGCGATTTTTCACCATGTCTATATTTAAGGATGTAATGTATGTAGAATGACACCTACACTTTGAATATTCACAGATAATAATAATGAGCCATAGAGATTCAAGAGATAATATTATATTTCTGATTTTAGTCAAGATTGATTCAAGACGAAAATAATTGTAATATATTTTTATTTTATTTATTATTATTTAAATTATGAAATGGTATATAAAATGAAAAAATTAAATAAAATTCAATAGATCATGAAGTGTTTAAGAAAACACCTATTAACATGTGCTCCCAAACTTTCCCCTTGAAGCATTTTTAAAGAAAAATAATTTTCACCTTCTGTATTGTCAATAATAAAAGTGCCACACCATAGATTATCAAACTTACTATGTTTGTCAGGTTCTTCTTTTCTTTTATCCCATTTTAAGACCAAATCTTTAGGCTTAAAAAATCATTCCTTAGTTCTTTTATCAAACAATTGTTTCATTTGTTCTTGGTAAACATTATATTTTTCAATGACCACATATCTGGTTTCATGAACTTGAATTAATTGATTAATTATTTGTTTCAAATCATTTGGCTCTTCACGATTCTCTTGGAGTATTTTCATAACAGAGATTCCCAATTGGATAGGAAGAACAACATCAAGTCCATAAACTAATTGAAGAGAAGACATTCTTGTCACCCTTTTGGTGCTTATTATGTCTACCAAAAGTGCATATTTTATTTGAGAATCCCAGTTGTGTTTATTCCGTCCTAAAATTTTCTTGATAATTTTAATCAATTTCTTATTTGTTGATTCTGCAAGACCATTACCTTGGGGATAATATTTGGTTGAGTGCCCCAAAGTTACATGATTATTTTTACATAAATCTTCTAACGTAGAAGAAGAGAAGGCTTTTGCATTATCAATTACCATATTTTCAAGGCACCCAAATATTGAAAATATATTTTCCTCAAGAAACGTAATTACTACTTTATCAGTTGCATTACTCACATGGATGGCCTCCACCCATTTGGTAAAATAATCAGTGGTAGTTAAAATCCACCTATGTTGGCCACTCGATGGGGGATGTATTTCTCCAATAAAGTCTAGACCCCATTGTTGAAAAGGAGTTTGAACTTTAATGGGCTTGAGATGAAATGGAGCAAGCTTTTTCTTACCAACAAATAATTAGCATTCTAAACATGATATTACTTTTTTGTTCACCATAGTAAATTATGTGGACCAATAATACCCACTATGAAAACTTTTATGAGAATTTTATTTCCAAGGAAAATGACCACCACATACCCCACAGTGGTGTTGGTGAATAATGCTATCAATTTGATCCTCTAAAACACATCTTAAAACTATACCAACAAGATCTTTCTAGTAAATAATACCTCGAAGTATACAATAATTAACTTCTTTTAGCTTAAGGGAACAAGATTGTGATTTATTTAGATGGTCAGGACATTTAAGGTTTTGCAAATAGTAGACAATATCTTTATACCAAACAGAAGAGGAGAATGAGACATCAACTTCCTAACCAGAAGGTTGGGGTAATAATGTTTCATATTGATAATAAATAATTTGATGGAAACCTATTTTTTCCTCAAACATTTGATTAATTTTGAGGGATTGACAATTGATCTCAGCTAAAAGTTTGGCTAAACCTTGTCCTTTAATTAATTTAGTCGGTTTAATATCAATTTTGTATTCCAGGATTTCTGCAATCCACTTAACTAGTAATCCCTCAGTATCATGCTGAGTCAAAATTTCCTTGATTGTCGATGAAGGAGTGAAGATCATAACTTTAGAGTGTAAAATATAAGTTCGGAAGGCCTTAATAGATTTGACTAAAGAAAATTCCTTCTTTTCCATGATATCATATTTAATTCAACATCTCTTAGGGTTTGACTAAAAAATATACAGGTTGTTCGAAACCATTTTCATTCTTTTGTAAAAGAATGGCAATGACAGTATGTTGTGTTGAGAAAGGAAAAATAATAAAATCCTTAGTATAGCTAGGACTTACTAACACATGAGCTTCAATTAGGGCTCAATTAATCCTTTGAAAAGATGATCTAGCCTCTGGATTCCACTTGATTTTATTACCTTCTTTTAGCATATTAGTAATTTCTTTTACTATTTCTATGAAGTTCAGAATAAATCTTCTTAGAAAATTAATTTTCCCAAAAGGATTGTATTTCTTTTTTATGCCTTGGTAAAGGAATATTTTGGATTGCTTGAACTCTTTCAGGATCTATCATAATACTTGAGTGGGTAACTAAGTGACCTAACAATTTTCCCTCAAATATTGTGAAATGTGATTTCTTAGGATTAAGGGACAAGCCATACCTTCTGCATTTTGAAAAACATTGTTTAAGATGTTCTTGATGAAGTGAGTCATTTTTAGAAAACAAATGCCATATCATTGAGATAAATTTCTATAAAATTGTCTTTTTCAATTGAAAAATCAATATACACGACCCTCTGGAATGTACGTCTGCATCCATTGAACCAAAAGGCATCTTATCATACACAAAACTTCCCCAAGGAGTTATGAAAGTTGTTTTTTCTCTATCATCTTTATCAACAATGATTTGATTGTATCCGAAAAATCTGCCCATCATAGAGATCTGTTCAACACCAAATACCCTTTGTAATATATCATCCATATTATGCAAAGGATAGTTATGTTTAAGAGAAACCTGATTGAGATTACGAAAATCTATGCATAATCGAATTTCTCTATTTTTCTTACTTATGGGGACTAAATTAGCTACCCATTTAGAATACCTCAGAGGCACAATCTTTTTTTCATCTAATATTTTTTTGATTTCACTCTCAATTACGAGTAATAACAGAGGGTTAAGATGTCGAAGCTTTTGTATGAAGGCTTTTCCCCTTTATTTTATAGGTATTCTATGTTGGATAATAGACTTGTTGTATGTTTTCCTATCTTTGTATGTTAATCCATAGAAAAATCCCCATGATATTTATAAAACCCCTTATTATGACCTAGATATTCAATTATTACATTTCTAGTAGGTCGTCTAGAACCCTTCTTTGCACCCTTTCATTATAATTGTAACCCTTTGTCTCCTATATATATATATATATATATATATATATATATATATATA